>CAUYLG010016189.1:0-23656 GCA_963573385.1 Cacajao melanocephalus
ATAACTTCTGGTATTTCAAACTTTAAATTGGTGGTGTTTGGATATGCACAATACCCCTTTTCCATAAAAATCAATTGCAACCCGGTCCAAAAAAAAAAAAAAAAAAAAAGAGAGAATCAATGTTTTCAGAACTCTAGAAACTAGCCAAAGCCTTGCAGAAATCCGTGGAGCCTTTATTTAAGAAACCTGTCTGAAGCTCAATAGAAACATAAACTTTTTATCATTTTAATTTGTCCTGTTCTCATGCCATCTTCCCAGTTCCTCAGCAGCCTTGAAAATCAACAACATGCAGTCACAGCAAAAAGCAGCAACGTGGTAATCACTGAAGAGGGTAAAATGAGGTTGGTACCTCTTCAAAGTCCCATTACCAGAAAACTGTCATTATTCAACCTGTATGACAGCTCTTAGGGAGACCTCATGTGCAAGGCTACCTTTAATAGACCTAAGAGCTTCCCTGGGATGAACAGACCATTCCATGGAGTCATTTGTCAGAAATATTCAGAGAAAATTATATATACAAAATCTACCACCAATAATTTTATATTACATCACAGCACCTGAGGTGATAGATAAGGATTGGGACAAACATTAGGGAAACCAAAAAACTTACAAAGAAAATATGGGCAATAAGATGACCGTAAGTGTGTTAATGGGCATGCAGTATTTAAATATGTAATTTATAGGACAAATACAACACAAAACATGGGGAGGGAATTGAGATTTATGGGGGAAAAGTTTTTGTATATTATTTAAATTGTAAAATATAGTAATACAAGCAAGGGAATTAAGATGGTATGTAGCAAAATATTTATAAGAAAGAAGACAGCAGTGGAAAAACAAAAAAGACAAAACATATAGAAAACAAATAGCACAATGATAGATGTGAATCCTTATTTTATCAGTAATTATACTCAGTTTAAATTGATTAGCTACTCTAACCAAAAGGCAGAGATTAACAGAATGGATTTTTCAAAACTGTGGTCCAACCATGCCCTTTCTATGAGCCACACAAACAGGATGAAGAAGCTATGTTTTGCATATTATGACCAAAGTGGACATACTAACATCAGACAAAACAGAACTCAGGACAAAATTGTTACTAGATATAAATAATGGCATTTTATATTGATAAATGAGTCAATCAATCAAGATGATATGATAATGATAAATATACATTCACCTAAACTGAACCCCAAAATACAAACCTTGTTATATACACTGATATTCATTTTTTAACACAAACACTCCTTGGATTGTTGCAAGACTTTGATTAATTTTCAGAGTTCTAAAAAGGTAGAGTTTGATCATTATTACCAATATTCTTACTGCTTTTATGGAGGAAAAGATTTTTGGAGGTCTTTGCTTCTCCTTTTCAAAAATCTCAACTTTTAGCATACTTTTTAATGGATATAAAGAATGTAGGAAGAATCAATATTGTGAAAATGGCCATACATCTCACAGTAATTATAGATTCAATGATATCCCCATCCAGCTACCTATGACCCTCTTCAGAGAATTGGAAAAAACCACTTTAAACTTCATATGGAACCAAAAGAGAGCCCACATACCCAAGTCAATTCTAAGCAAAAAGAACAAAGCTGGAAGCATCACGCTACCTGACTTCAAACTATATTACAAGGCTACAGTAACCAAAACCGCATGGTACTGCTACCAAAACAGAGATATAGACCAATGGAACAGAACAGAGGCCACGGAGGCAATGCCACACATCTACAACCATCTGATCTTTGACAAACCTGACAAAAACAAGCAATGGGGAAAGGATTCCTTGTTTAATAAATGATGTTGGGAAAACTGGCTAGCCATGTGGAGACAGCAGAAACTGGAACCCTTCCTGACACCTTACACTAAAATTAACTCCAGATGGATTAAAGACTTAAACATAAGACCTAACATCATAAAAACCCTAGAAGAAAACCTGGGCAATACCATTCAGGACATATAGGCATAGGCAAGGACTTCATGACCAAAACACCAAAAGCATTGGCAACAAAAGCCAAAATAGACAAATGGGATCTAATTAAACTCCAAAGGCTCTGCACAGCCAAAGAAATAATCAGTAGAGTGAACCAGCAACCAACAGGATGGGAAAAAATTTTTGCAATCCACCCATCTGACAAAGGACTTATATCCAGAATTTACAAAGAACTAAAACAGATTTACAAGAAAAAACCAAACCCATTCAAAAGTGGGTGAAGGATTTGAAGAGACACTTTTCAAAAGAAGATATATATGAGGCCAATAAACATATGAAAAAATGCTCATCATCACTGGTCATTACAGCAATGCAAATCAAAACTGTATTGAGATACCATCTCATGCCAGTTAGAATTTTGATCATTAAAAAATTGGGAGACAACAGATGCTGGAGAGGATGTGGAGAAATAGGAACACTTTTACACTGTTGGTGGGAGTGTAAATTAGTTCAACCATTATGGAAGACAGTGTGGCGATTCCTCAAGGACCTAGAAATAGAAATTCCATTTGATCCAGCAATCCCATTACTGAGTATATATCCAAAGGATTATAAATTGTTCTATTATAAAGGCACATGCACACGTATGTTCATTGCAGCACTGTTTACAATAGCAAAGACTTGTAACCAACCCAAATGCCCATCAATGATAGTCTGGACAGGGAAAATATGGCACATATACACCATGGAATACTATGCAGCCATAAGAAACGATGAGTTCATGTCCTTTGTAGGGATATGGATGAGCCTGGAAACCATAATTCTCAGCAAACTGACGCAAGAATAGAAAATCAAACACCGCATGTTCTCACTTATAGGCGGGTGTTGAACAATGAGAACACATGGACACAGGGAGGGGAGCATCAAACACTGAGGTCTCTTGGGGGGGACTAGAGAAGGGACAGTGGGGAGTAGGGAGTTGGGGAGGGATAATATGGGGAGAAATGCCAGTTACAGGTTATGGGGATGGAGGCAGCAAACCACATTGCTGTGTATGTACCTATGCAACAATCCTGCATGTTCTTCACATGTACCCTAGAACCTAAAGTGCAATAAAATAAATATTTAAATAAATAAAAAATAAAAGTGAAAAAAAAGAATGTAATTCTATCAACATGCTCTGATGCATTTATACAGTCATCTACTGATGGACATTTATGTAGGTTGTTTCTGGTAGTTTGCTAACACAAACGGAACTCCAGCAATATTTTTCTACATATAATTTTGCACAACTGTATGAGAATAACTATACAATTTGAAGAGTGGAATTATTTAGCTCAGAGGATATATACATTTTAATATTTGATAGATATATATTAGTTTTCTTTAAGGAAGCTGTAATAAATTACATGCTCACCAATTTATGAGATTGAATGTTTCCACACATTTACTTTTTAAAAAAATTTTTGTTACATATTTTAACAACACTGTGTGCTGACAATATTTTTAATCTTTATCCATATGATGGTGAACAAAATGTCTTTTTATTTTTATTTATTTACTTTTTGAGATAGTGTCTCTCTGTGTTGCCCAGGGTGGAGTGCAGTAGTGCGATCTTGGCTCCCTGCCACCTCTGCCTCCTGAGTTCAAGCTATTTGCTTGCCTCAGCTCCCCAAGTAACTGGAATTACAGGCTTGTGCCACAGCACTGGACCGATTTTTGTATTTTTAGTGGAGACAGGGTTTTGTCATGTTGGCCAGCCTGATCTTATACACTCTTATTCCCACCAAGAGTGTATAAGAGGTTCTTTTCTCTTCATCCTTGCCAACATGTTTTTTTGTTTGTTTGTTTTTAGTGAAGCCTCCTTAATTGGGGTGAAATGATATCTTGTTGGGTTTTGATTTACATTTTCTTGATGATTAGTGATGCTGAACACTTTTTCCACATATCTGTTGGCCATTTACGTGTCTTCTTTGGAGAAATGTCTGTTCAGGTCATTCACTCATTCACCCCTTTTTAATTCGATTGTTTAGCTTTTTGCTGTTGAGACATTTGAGTTTCTTATATATTCTGGATATTAATCCCTGTCAGATAATATTTTCCCATAATGAGGGTTGTATTTCCACTTTGTTGATTGTTTTGTTTGCTGTGTAAAATCTTATTAGTTTGATATACTATTTTTTTATTTTTGCTTTTGTCAGATAGTGCGATGCCTCCAGCTTTGTTTTTACTGGTTTGCCTTGACTATACGGACTTTTTAAATCTTATACTTCATGTTTAATTTATTTTTTAATTGACACAAATAATTATATATATTTCTGGAGTACATAGTAATATTTTGATACATATGATGTATAGTGATTACATCAGGGTTACTAGCATATTTATATAACATCTGTGCTTTTGAGGTTTTATTTAGAAATTATTTTCTCAGAACAAATTCCTCAAGCATTTTCCCTGTATTTTCTACCAGTAGTTTTATAGTTCTCTTTCTTACATTGAGGTCTCTGATCCATTTCAGTGGACTTTTGTATACGGGGAGAGGTGGTAGTCTAGTTTTGTTCTTCTGTATAGGGATATCCAAGACTGTCCTTTCCACAGTGAATGTTCTTGGCATCTTTGTCAAAGATCAGTTGGCTGTAGATGTGTGAATAATATCTGTGTTCTGTATTCTATTACATTGCTCTATGTTTCTGTTTTTATGCCAGTGCCATAATATTTTGATTACCACAACTTTGTAGTATATTTTGAAGTTCAGCAGTGTGCTTCCTGCAGACTTTTTATTTTTGCTCAAGATTGCTTTAGATATTTAGAATCTTTTGTAGTTCCATACATATTTTAGAATTTTTAAAATCGTTTCTTTGAAGAATGTTATTGCTATCAAGATAGGAATTGCATTTAAGCTGTAGATTCCTTTGGGTAGTACTGTCTTTTAACAATAATATATCTTCTGATTCATAAGCATGAGATGTCTTTCCATATTTTGTACCTTCTTCAGTTTTTTTAACCAGTGTTTTGTAATTTTTCTTGTAGAAATCTGTTACCACCTTCATTAAGTTTATTCCTATTTTTTAAGCAAATGTAAATGTGATTGTCTCCTTGATTTTTTTTCAGCTAGTATGTTGTTCCTTTATAGCAACACTACTGATTTTTGCATTTTAAGTTTTTTAATTTTAAATTTTACTGAATTTATCAGTTCAAATGATTTTCAGTCAAATCTTTAGTTTTCTTCTATATATAAAATCACACCATTTGCAAACACGTACAATTTGACACTCTCCTTTCCAATATAAATCCTTTATTTCTTTCTCTTACCTAGTTACTTTGCCTACAACTTCCAGTATTATGTTAAATAAGAGTGGTGAGAATGGGCATCCTTGATTTGCATATGTTGAACAATCCTTGCATTCCTGGGACAAATCACACTTGATCAGGATGTATTATCTTTTTGATTTGTTGGTGGATTCCATTTACTAATATTTTGTTGAGGAATTCACATCTGTGTTCATCAGGAAGATTGGCCTGTATTTTTAATATTGTTGTGTCTTTGTCTAGTTTTGATTATCAGTGTTATGCTGGCCTCATAGACTGAGTTAGGAAGAATTCTCTCTGCTTCAATTTTTTAGAAATAGTTTGAGAATAATTTATGTTATTTTTTTGAAGTTTCATAGAATTTAGCAGTTAAGCCAGCTAGTTCTGGACTTTTCTTTGTTGGGATCCTTTTTATTACTGATTCAATCTAATTACTTGTTTTTTGGACTGTTTAGGTTTTCTCTTTTTTTCCTTGGTTCAATCCTGTTTATTATTTCTTTATTTTACTTTTTTCTTTGATTTTTGTGTTTACATAGTAGGTGTATGTATTTATGGGGTACATGAGATATTTTCATATAGGCATGCAATGTGAAATAAACACATCAAGGAGAATGGAGTATCTGTCCCCTCAAGCATTTATCCATTGCAATACAAAAAAATTAATAACAGTATTGGGCACAGTCATTATAAAATGTACAATTGTTATTCACTATAGTCACTCTGTTTCACTATCAAATAGTAGGTCTTATTTGTTTCTTCTAAATATTTTTTGTATGCATTAACCATACTACTTCCCCACCACTTCAAGCACCTCAGTATCCAACCCAGCTTCAGGCAACCATCCTTCTACTCTCTATGTCCATGAGCTCAAGTGTTTTGATTTTTAGATATTACAAATAAGTGAGAACATGTGATGTTTGTCTTTCTCTGCCTAGCCTATCTCACTTAACATAATGATTTTCAGTTCTAACCATGTGGTTGCAAATGACTGGATATTATTCTTTTTATGACTGAATAGTACTCCATTGTATGTAGGTACCAATGTTTCTTTTTTAAAATTTTATTTTAAGTTCATGGGTATGTATGCAGGATGTGCAGGTCTGTTACATAAGTAAACATGTGCCCATTGTGGTTTGCTACGCAGATTATCCCATCACCTAGATATTAAGCCCAGCATCCATTAGCTATTCTTGGTGCTCTCACTCCCCCCACACCACCGTCTGAGAGGCCCCAGTGTGTGTGTCCCTGTGTTCTCATCATTCAGACCACATTTGTGAGGAGAACATGCAGTGTTTGGTTTTCTGTTCCTGAATTAGTTTGCTGAGGATAATGGCTTCCAACTCCATACATGTCCCTGCAAAAGTGATTATCTCATTACCTTTTATGGCTGCATAGTATTCCACAGTATATATGTAACACATTTTCTTTATACCATCTATCATTGATGGGCATTTATGTTGATCTTGTCTTTGCTATTATTAATAGTTTTGCAATGAACATATGCATTCATGTATCTGTAATAGAATGGTTTGTATTCCTTTGCGTATATACCCAGTAATGGGATTGCTGGGAGAAATTGTATTTCTGCCTCTAGGTCTTTGAGGAACTGCCACAGTGTCTTCCACAGTGATTGAACTAGTTTACGTTTCCGCCAACAGTGAAAAAGTGTTTCTTTTTCTCCACAACCTTAGTAGAATATGTTGTTCTCAGACTTATTTAGTTTATTTAGACATTCTGACTATCATGAGATGGTATCTCATTGTGGTTTTGATTTGCATTTCTCTAATGATCAGTGATATTGAGCTTTTTTTTTCCCCCCTATGTTTGATGGCCCCATGTTTGTCTTCTTTTGAGAAGTGTCTGTTCAGGTTTTTTGCCGACTTTTTAATGGGGTTGTTTTGCTTTTCTTATAAATTTGTTTAATTTCCTTATAGACTCTGGATATTAGACCTTTGTCAGAGAGATAGATTGCCAAAAGTTTCTACCATTCTGTAGGTTCTCTGTTCAATCTGATGATAGTTACTTTTGCTGTGTAGAAGCTCTTTAGTTTAGTTAGATACCATTTGTCAATTTTTGCTTTTGTTGCAATTGCTCTGGTGTTGTCATGAAAGGTTTGCCCATGCCTTTGTTCTGAATGGTACTCCCTAGACTTTCTTCTAGAGTTTTTATGGTTTTGGGTTTTACATTTAAGTCTTTAATCCCTCTTGAATTCATTTTTGTATATGGTGTAAGAAGAGGTGCAGTTTTAATTTTCTGCCTACATGTAGCCAGCACTGGCAGCACCAATTATTAAATAGGGAATCCTTTTTGCATTTCTTTTTTTTTTTGTTAGATGGGTGTAGGTGTGCCATCTTATTTCTGAGTTATCTATTCTATTCCATGGTTCTATGTGTCTGTTCTTGTACAAGTGCCATGCTGTTTTGATTACTATATCCTTGTAGTATAGTTTGAAAGTCAGATAGCGTGATGCCTTTAGTTTTGTTGTTTTTGCTTAGGATTGTCTTATTTGGGCTTTTTTTTTTTCGTTTCATGTGAATTTCAGAACAGTTTTTTTCTAATTCTCTGGAGAATATCAATGGTAGTTTAATGGGAATAACATTGAATCTGTGAATTACTTTGGGTAGTATGGCCATTTTCATTATACTGATTTTTCCTATCCATGAGCATGGCTTATTTCTTTATTTGTTTGTGTCCTCTCTGATTTCTTTGAGCAGTGGTTTTTAGTTCTCCTTGGAGAGGTCCTTCACTTTTCTTATTAGCTGTATTCCTAGGTATTTTATTATTTTTATAGCAAATGAGAATGAGAGTTCTTTCATGATCTGGCTGTCTGCTTGCTTATTGTTGGTGTACAGGAATGCTAGCAATTCTTACACATTGCGTTTGTAGCCTGAGACATTACTGAAGCTTCATATCAACTTAAGAAGCTTTAGGGCTGAAACAATGGGGTTTTCAAGATACAGGATTATGTCATCTGCAAGCAAAGATAATTCAAGTTCCTCTCTTCCAATTTGTATACAATTTATTTCTTTCTGTTGCCTGATTGACCTGGCCAGAACTTCCAATACTATGTTGAAAGGAGTGGTCAGAGAGGGCATCCTTTTCTCATGCCAATTTTCAAGGGCAATGCTTCCAGATTTTGCCATTCAGTATGATATTGGCTGTGGGTTTGTCATAGATGATTCTTATTACTTTAACTTATGTTCCTTCAATACCTAGTTTATTTAGAGTTTTTTAACACGAAGGATGTTGAACCTTATCGACAGCCTTTTCTGCATCTATTTATGTAATCATGTGGTTTTCATATTTAATTCTGTTTATGTGATGAATCACATTTGTTGATTTATATATGTTGAACCAACCTTGCATCTTGAGCATGAAGCCTGATTGATTGTGGTGGATAAGCTTTTTTTATGTGCTGCTGGATTTGGTTATTTTGTTGAGAATATTTGCATCAATGTTCATCGAGAATATTGACCTGAAGTTTTCTTCCATTGTTGTATCTCTGCCAGCTTTTGGTATCCAGATGATGCTGGCCTCATAGAATTAGTTAGGGAGGAGTTCCTGCTTTTCAGTTTTTTGGTATAGTTTCAGTAGAAATGACACCAGCTGTTTTTTGTACCTTTGTTAGAACTCAGCTGTAAATCTGTCTAGTGTCTAATTTGGGGCCTTTTTTTTTTTTTTTTTGTAGGCTATTTATTACCGCCTCAATTTCAGAACTTGTTATCGGTATACTCAGGAATTCAACTTCTTCCTAGTTCAGTCTTGAGAGGGTGTGTGTGTGTCCAAGAATTTATCCATTTCTTCTAGATTTTCTAGTTTATGTGCATATAAGTGTTTGTAGTATTCTCTGATGGTTGTTTATATTTCTGTGGGGTCAGTGATGATATCCCCTTTAGCTTTTTTTTTCTTTTCTTTTTTGGAGACAGAGTTTCACTCTTGTCGCCCAGGCTGGAGTGCAATGGCACAATCTTGGCTCACTGCAACCTCCAACTCCTGGGTTCAAGTGATTCTCCTGTCTCAGCCTCCCAAGTAGCTGGGATTACAGGCATGCACCAACATGCCCAGCTAATTTTTGTATTATTGGTAGAGACAGGGTTTCACAGTGTTGGCCAGGCTAGTCTCAAACTCCTGACCTCAGGTGATCCACCCACCCAAAGTGCTGCAGTTACAGGAATGAGCCACTGTGCCCAGCCCCTTTTATTATTTTTTATTGTTTCTATTTGCTTATTCTCTCTTCATTAATCTAGCTAGCAGTCTATTTTTTTTTTCAAAAAAACTCACCTGGATTCATTGACTTTTTGAATGGTTTTTCATGTCTCTAGCTCCTTAAGTTCAGCTCTGATCTTGGTTATTTTGTGTCTTCTGTTAGCTTTGGGATTTGTTTGCACTTGGTTTTCTTGTTCTTTTAGTTGAGATGTTAGGTTGGTAAGTTGAGATCTTTCTAGCTTTTTGATGTGGGCATTTAATGCTATAAATTTCTCTCTTAACACTTCTCTTTCTTTCTTTTTTTTTTTTTTTACTTTAAGTTCTGGGGTACATGTGCAGATCTTGCAAAATTGTTACATAGGTGTACACATGCCATGGTGGTTGCCTCAATCACTCCATCACCTACATCAGATAATTCTCCTAATGTTATCCCTCCCCAATCTCCCCACCCCCTGCTATCCATCCCCTAGTCCCCCACCCCCTAACAGACTCCAGCGTGTGATGTTCCCTTCCCTGTGTCCATGTCTCTTAACACTTCTTCAGCTGCATCCCAGAGATTCTGGTTTTTTGTCCCTTTGTTCTCATTCATTTCAAAGAACTTTTTGATTTTTGCATTAAATTCCTTATTTGCCCAGGAGTCATTCAGGAACAGGTTGTTCAATTTCCATGGAGTTGTATGGTTTTATGTGAATTTTTTTACATTGAGGTTTCATTTGTGTTGTGGTATGAGAGTCTGTTTGTTATGATTTCAGTTCTTTTGCATTTGCTGAGGAGTGTTTTCTTTCTGGTTTTATGATGAATTTTTGTGTAAGTGCCATGTAGCAATGAGAAGAATGTATATTTTGTTGATTTGGCGTGGAGAGTTCTGTAGATATCAGGTCCATTTGACTTAGAGCTGAGTCCAGGTCCTGAATATCTGCTAATTTTCTGTCAGTGGGGTGTTAAAGTACTCCCACTATTTTTGTGTGGGAGTCTATGACTCTTTGTAGGTCTCTAATAAGTTGTTTTGTGAGTCTGGATGCTCCTGGAATGGGTGTATATATATTTAGGATAATTAGCTCATCATGTTGAATTGAATGCTTTACCATTATGTAATGCCCTTCTTTCTCTTTTTAAATCTTTGTTGGTTTAAAATTTGTTTTGTCACAAACTAGAATTGCAACCCCTGTTGTTTTCTGTTTTCCATTTGCTTGGAAAATTGTCTTCTATTTCTTTATTTTGAGCCTATGTGTGATTTTGCCTGAAATGGGTCTCTTGAAGACAGCAATTAGATGGGTCTTCACTCTTTATCTTGCCATTCTGTGTCTTTTAGCTTGTTTACATTTAAGGTTAGTATTGTTCTGTGTAAATTTGATTCTGTCATCAAGATGCTAGCTGGTTATTTTGCAGACTTGCTTATGTGATTGCCTCATAGTATCCCTGAACTGTGTACTTCAGTGTCTTTTTGTAGTGTCTGGTAATGGCCTTTTCTCCCCCGTATTTGGTGCTTCCTTCAGGACATCTTGCAAGACGGGCCTGGTGTTAATGAATTTCCTCAGCATTTGCTTGTCTGAAATGTGTCTTATTTCTTATTTGCTTACGAAGTTTAGGTTGGCCAAATATGAAATTCTGTTTTGGAAATTCTTTTTTTTTTTTTAAGAATGTCGAATATTGGCCCCCAATCTTTTCCAGCTTGTAGGGTTTCCACTGGGAGGTTTGCTATTAATCTGATAGGCTTCCCTTTGTAGATGATCTGGCCTTTCTGGCTGCCCTTAACATTTTTTTTTTCCATTACAACCTTGGAGAGTGTGATGATTATGTGTCTTGTGGATGATCTTCTCATGGAGTATTTTACTAGGGTTCTCTGCATTTCTTGGATGTGAATGTTTGCCTGTTTTGCTTGGTTGGGGAAGCTCTCCTGGATGATATCCTGAAGTATGTTTTCCAACTTGTTTCCTTTCACCTTGCTGTTTTAAGTACCCCAGTCAGTGATTGTTTCAGTGTCTTTATATGAACCCATATTTCTCAAAGGTTTTCTTTATTCCTTTTTGATTTTTTGTTCTCTGTTTTTGTCTGCCTGTCCTATTTTGGAAAGATAGTCTTCAGGCTCTGGATTTCTTTTCTCTGCTTTTTCTAGTCTGTGACTGATACTTGTGATTGCACTGTAAAGTTTTTATGTTGTGTTTTTCATCTCCATCAGTCTGGTTATGTTTCTCTTGAAACTGGCTATTCTGGCTATCAGCTCTCACATTGTTTTATCATGATTCTTAACTTCTTTGCATTGGGTTACCCCATGCTCCTTTAGCTCAGTGAAGTTCATTATTACCCAAATTCTGCAGCCTACTTCTGTCAATTCAGTCATCTCAGTCTCAGCCCAGTTTTGTGCCCTTGCTGGAGAGGTGTTGCAGTTATTTGGAGGAGAAGAGGCACTCTGGTTTTTTAGTTTTCTACATTTTTCTGTTAATTTTTGTTCATCTTTGTGGCTTTATCTGCCTTCTATCTTTGAGGTTTCTGACATTTAAGTGAGGTTTTTGTGGGGGTCTTTTTTGTTGATGTTGTTGTTTTCCGTTATTTTATTTTATATTTTATTTTTTTGAATAGGCAGGCCACTCTACCAAAGGGCTTCTGCAGTTTTCATTGCATCTCCTCTAGACCCCAGTTGCCTCACTTTCTTGTGTACCTGGAGATGTCATCAGTGAAGACTGTGAAACAACAAAGATGGCAGCCAGCTCCTTCTTTTGGAAGCTTCATCTCAGGGGGGTACTTACCTGTTCCTGGCCTGCACACACTGTGTATGATGGCTGGAGACCCTCATGAGGACTTCTCATGCAGTAAGGAGGAATGGGTTCAGGCACTCATCCAGAGAAGCAGCCTGGCTGCTTTTTGGGAGAGAAAGTGTATTGTGTCATGGGGTTTCTTTTTTGTCCACACTGCCTTTATTCTTCAAATCCAGCAGCCTGGAGTAACTGAGTCAACTGAACCACAGAGATGGCAGCTTCTCATCTCACTGGGAGCTTCATCCTATGGAGAGATTAAAGCTTTGCCCATAGATACCTGGCTGGATTGGCTGAAGCCACTGCAGGGAGGTCCCACCCAGTGAGGAAAAATTGATTGTGCTCTTACTTAAAGAAACGGTCTGGCCACAATCTGGCAAGGCAGCTGTGTGGCATTGTGGGGGACCCTTCCTTGCTATAACGTCTTTATTATCCACAGCTGGCAGGATACAATGGCTTAGTCAACAGAACCACAGAGGTTGTGGCCACTTCTCACCCTGGTAACTCAGACTCATCTCAGGTAGACTCCCACCTGTTGCCATTGCCTGGATGGGATTCCAAGCCAGTGAGTCTTAATTTGTGAGGTGCTGTGGAAGTGGAGCCTGCAGAATGATGCTGCCTGGCTTCCAGGATTCAGCCCCATTCCTCAAGTTATGTATGGACAGGGATCCTGCTTTGCTGCTTTTTAGTTTAATTAAGTCCTATCTATTTTTGTTTTTGTTGCATTGCTTTTGGATTCTTGGTCATGAAGTCTTTGCCTATGCCAATGTCTAGAAGGGTTTTTCCAACATTATCTTATAGAATTTTTATTGTTTCAGGCCTTAGATTTAAGTCTTTGGTACATGAGTTGATTTTTGTATAAGGTGAGAGATGAGGATTCAGTTTCATTTGTCTACATATGACTTGCTAATTATCCCAGCACCACATGTTGAATAGGGTATCCTTTCTCCACTTTATGTTTTGGTTAGTTTTGTCAAAGATCAGTTGACTATAAGTATTTGCTTTGTTTCTGCTTTCTTTATTCTGTTCCATTGGTTTATGTGCCTATATTTTTTACTAGTACCATGCTGTTTTTCTGACTAGGGCCTTATAGTATAATTTGAAGTTGGGTAATGTGATGCCTCCAGATTTGTTCTTTTTGCTTTGTCTTGTTTTGCCTATGTGAACTTTTTTTGTGGGGGGAGTTTCATATTAATTATGGGATTGTTTTATCTAATTCTGTAAAGAATGATGGTGGTATTTTTATGGGAATTGCATTAAATTTGTAGATTGCTTTTAGCAGTATGGTCATATTCACGATATTGATTCTACCTAGCCATGAAAATAAGACTTGTTTTCATTTGTTTGTGTTATCTATGATTTCTTTCAGCAGTGTTTTTTGTTTGTTTGTTTTTTGTTTTTATAGACGTCTTTAATGTCCTTGGTTAGGTATATTACTATGTATTTTATTTTTATTGCAGCTATTGTAAAAGAGGTTGAGTTCTTGATTTTATTATTTGCTAGGTCGCCCTTGGTGTATAGCAGAGGTACTGATTTGTGTATGTTAAGTTTGTGTCCTGAATCTTTGTCCTGAAAATTTGATAAAAATTCATTTATCAGATCTTTGAGCTTATTTGATGAGTCTTTAGGGTTTTCTAGGTACATGATTAGATCATCAGCAAATGGTGACAGTTTGACTTCCTTCTTATTCGTTTGAATGCCCTTTCTTTCTATTCTCTGATTGCTCTAGCTAGGACTTCCAGTACTGTGTTAAATAGAAGTGGTGAAAGTGGGCATCCTTGTTTCTTTGTAGTTCTCAGGGAGAATGCTTTCATCTTTTCCTTGTTCGGTATACATTTGGCTGTGGGTTTGTTGAAAATTGCTTTTATTGCTTTAAGTTATGTCCCTTCTATGCTGATTTTGCTGAGAGCTTTCATCATAAAGTGATGCTGGTTATTGTCACAAGCTTTTTCTGCATCTTTTGAGATGATTGTGTTATTTTCATTTTTAATTCTGTTTATGTGGTGTATCACATTTGTTAACTTACGTATGTTAAAGCATCCCTGCATCCCAGGTATAAAACCCACTTGATTATGGTGGGTTATATTGCTGATATTCTGTTCGATTTTGTTAGCTAGTATTTTGTTGAGGATTTTGGCATCTATGATCGTCAAGCATATTGGCCTGCAGTTTTCTTTTTTTTGTTATGTCCTTCCCTGGTTTTGGTACTAGGATTAGGGTGCTATTACCTACTCTGGTAGTAGCACTTTGGAACATTTCGACCATTTACATTCAATGTTGCTATTGAGATGTGAGGTACTATTCTATTCATGGTGCTATTTATCTGAATACTCTGTGTGTTTTTCATTGTGTTTTGTTGTACAGGTCTTGTGAGATTTATGCTTTAAGGAAGATCTATTTGGGGTACTTTTATAAGTTCTTTTAGTGCTGGATTTATAGTGTCATTCTCTCAGCATTTGTTTTTCTGGGGAAAAAAAAAAAAACCTGTATCTTTCTTTCGTTTATGAAGGTTTGTTTCACTAGATATGAAATTCTTTCCTGATAATTTTTTTTGTTTAAGGAGGCTAAAGATAGGATCCCAATCCCTTCTAGCTTGTAGGGTATCTGCTGAGAAGTTCGCTGTTAATCTGATACATTTATTTATAGGTTACCTGATACTTTTACCTCACAGCTCTTAAGATTTTTTTTTCCTTTGTTTTGACTTTAGATAACCTGATGACTATGTGCCTAGGTGATGATCTTTTTGATAAGTTTTCCAGGTGTTCTTTGAGCTTCCTGTATTTGGATGTCTAGATCTCTAGCAAAGCCAGGGAGTTTACCTTGATTATTCCCTCAAATATGTTTTCTAAACTTTTAGATTTCTCTCTCAGGAACACCAGTCATTCTTAGGTTTGGACATTTAACATAGTCCCAAACTTCTTGCAGTCTTTGTTCATTTTTTAAGTTATTTTTTCTTCGTCTTTGATGATTTGGATTAATTTGAAAGCCTTGTCTTTGAGCTCTGAATTTCCTTCTTCTGCTTGTTTGATTCTATTGCTGAGACTTTCCAGTACATTTTGCATTTCTCTAACTGTATCCTTGATTTCCAGAAGTTGTGATTTTTTTAAATTTATGCTGTTTCACTGAATAATTTTCCTTTCTTATTCTGTATCATGTATTTGATGTATTTAAGTTGGCCTTCATTTTTCTCTGGTGATCCCTTGATTAGCTTAAAAATTGACGTTTTGAATTCTTTTTCTGTCAATTTAGAGATTTTTTGTCATGGTTTTGATCCATTGCTGGTGAGTTGGTATGATCTTTTGGGGCTGCTAAAGGACCTTGTTTTGTTGTCTTACCAGAATTGTTTCTCTGGTTCCTTGTCATGTGAGTAGACTATGTCAGAGGAAAGATCTGGGATTCAAGGACTGCTGATCAGATTCTTTTGTCCCACATGGTCCTCCCTTGATGAGGTGTTCTCCCTCTTTCCCTAGGAATGGGGCTTCCTGAGAGCCAAACTGTAGTGATTGTTTTTGCTCTTCTGGGTCTTGCCACCTAGTGTAGTTACCAGGCTTCAGGCTGGTACTGAGGAGTGTCTGCAAAGAGTCCTGTGGTGTGATTTGCAATCAGGTCTTGAAGTTATGGATACCAGCACCTGCTCTAAAGGAGGTATCAGGGGAGTGAAGCAGACTCTGTGAGGTTCTTTGGTTGTGGTTTTTGTCTAGTGGGCTGATTTTGTGTTGGTTGGCCTCCAGCCAGGAGTGGGCAACTTTTAAGAGGTCATCAGCCACGGTCCTATATGGAGGATGCAAATTTACCCTAGGGAAACCTGCTTAAGTATTCAGGTTTCTCAGTTGGTGGACAGGGCCTTAAAGGCCCCAAGAGATTTGATATTTGTCTTCAGCCAGCAGGGTGGGTAGAGAAGATCGACCAGGAAGGGGCAGGGATAGATATGTCTGAGCTCAGCCTCTCCTTGGGTGGGGCTTGCTGTGGCTGCTGTGGGGGATGAGGGTGTGGTTCCCAGTCCAATGGAGTTATATTCTCAGGGCGATTATGGCTGCCTCTGCTGAGTCATACATTGCCAGGGAAGTTGGGGAAAGTTTGCAGTCACAGGCCCACGCAGCCAGTGACCAGAGCTGAGAACTTGCCTCAGACTATGAACCTCCCCATTGTGAAAGCAAGCAGACTAACAGTTTTTTGGCATCTCCAAGAGCCTGCTGCAGTGATCCAGCTCCTTCAAAGGGTCTGTAGATTCTCTCAGTTTTCCTGGTATGTTCCTGTGGTAGTCCTTGGAGCAAAAGTTCATAATTTGAGTGTCCAGATGCTGCTCTGTTTGTCTGAGCATGAGCTGCAAGCTAGTCTTACCTCTTTTTTTCCCCCCAAAACACCTAAGAAGTTTTATTGAAAAGGATAAAATACAGAAACAAGAGTCTCATTTTGAAACAAAATTAACAGTATCTTCCGGAACCCTCCTAGAACTGAGCCATTCTTGTTCGTACTGAAAGATAAAACCAAGTTTCAAATCTAAAATAATAAATGAATCTGCTGGTAAACATTCTTTCTGTGGTTCAAGCCCCTACCTTACTTATTTTTCTAAATGTTTTATTTGTAACTTTTCAAGAATGAGTAGCAATTTTTTAAGTGACTAATATTTATGACAACTGGACTTTCTTCATATTAATTACACAAAAACACCAACATAACAAAAACCACATGCACCCTATTCAAACTCAGATAAAATATACATTTGTTCATTAAAGTTCACTTGCTTTCGATAATTTTTTCTCTTCACACATTAGCACAGCAAGCCAAAGTTTGATCCATGCTGCAAAAGCTATATAAAATGAAAAGTCCTATTAACTGTCTAGGGAAATCTTAAGGCAAAAGTGAAAGCAAAAACCCAATGCAACAAAAGTAAAACAAAAAGCAGAGGCATTGGGACTATGGAGACTTCTCAGATGAATAAGCACCACAAGGATGAAGAAAACAATTTTTGTATAAACAAAAAAGAACATAAAACATGAATCGTCCTACAGAAATAATCATCGTGTCCAGTAATTTGACTCCTCAAATAAGCTCTGTTTGTATTTTAATTAACAGAATCTTAATTCTCTTTTATATTCACCAGTACTATCAAAGCTTTGTTTTGAGGGCTCTTTGAGTCCTTTACATCATAAGACCTTTAGTCAGAGGCCTGCCAAACAATTCCTGTAGAAAACAATCTTGGTGTGTTTTGTGTCCTTCTTAGAAAATCTGTCATCTCCCTTTCCGTCTTAACGCTAACTCCACCACTGTGCAGTCACTTCATGTTTTTGTGTTACACTAGAACACGTTTTTTAGCATGGAGATTTATTTAAGGCTACAAACTTTACAAATTAGTCTCATTAAACAATGACTACAAGGCATGAGTTTCTCAAATGGCATGAATCAAATACACATTTCAAAAGAATACAGTTTACATTTATCTCTAAATCTAAGATTAAGAAACTAACTGGTTTCCAACTGCTTTCATTAGTGATTTGAAGTTTGAATAATTTTACTGTATAGACATGAAATATTTTGTTTAAATATTAAACATTAAATCTTTTCCTGACTATCCAGACAGAAAGAGAAAGCAGGAAGTGGCAAAAGAAGCAACAGTCCAATTAATAGACTTGTGACTTCTACGCCATCTATAACAAAGGGAGACATTTCAGTAAGGGTTTCAAAAATGCCTGGAAGTTGGTTTCTAAAAATTCACCTTTATGTGGCATAAACCATCATTTTTTCTACAAATGGTGTCTCATGCCTGCCTGTGAAGGGGGAGGAAACCTGGAAAATAAAACAAAACTGGAGTGGTGTCCTGTTGTGTGAAGGGAGGGCCAGTATTATACCATAACACTCATTTAATAACTGATAGTGGATATTCTGTAGCAGTGAAGAATTGTCGTTTTATTTTGCTCTGTGAGGCCCTGCCACACAGAAGAGCTCTTCCTGAGAAACTAAAAATTTCAAACCTAGCTATCCTTAAAGGACACCTGCAACCTGGTTTAGGTACTCAAGAAGATGAAGCCTTTCTGCTAGCAGGAAGCGATTCTCCACTACTATTTAGGCTTACTGTACAATAGTCTAAGCACTAGTCAAATTAGCTATTTCAGTAAACCTCAATGTCATTTAGTCCTACATTTTCAGTTTCACTGTTTTCTAAATTAACATTTTAAAACAACTTGCTTATATAAATATAATTTTTTAAAAAATTACTGCAGTTATCAATACTGGGATTAGCTGACAAAGCCCTTTCTTAGGATAAACTAAAGGATGCTTCTCCCGTAGGAAATTTGCACAAGGGCTACCTCGTAATCTTTTAACTATCATTCAAAGTTAATCAATTTGTGAACATTACTGAATAACTGGTCTTATCAATTATGCAAGGGAAACTAAGGAGCAACAGTAGCACAAGGCAAAAAGCCTTGAAGGAAAAACTTTTTCTCTGTATTTTCATTGCATTTTCAGAGGCAAGAGGTGAGCCACAATGCTATTGGCTATTTAATCAACAGAACTATATTGAATTGACAACTACTTTACAAGTTTCAGGGCCTTTATTAAATTTCTTAGCAGCAGGCTTAAGCTACTGCTCTCTTCCCTCCTTCTCCTTCATTATATATAGTCACCACTGAAAACAGCTTGTATCTACAGACTAAGCTGTGGCTTAACTGTCAGAGTACAGTTGTAGTTGGAGCATCCTTATTTCTTAATCATTTTCTTTAATTCAAGGAAATATTCTCCAAGTGTTTGAATAGTCTAGACAATGTGACATACGATTTAAGTCACCCTTACACATGCAGCTTCTGTACTTACCTTTGAAGTGACTATAATCTAACATTCCTTTAATAAGTCCCACAGAAAATTGCTTTTCCTTTGAGACAAACTTTCTTGGCAAAAAGTTGAATTCAATAAATGGCTACGCAAAATGAGAGTCCCACCCCAAATCACAGGTGGAGATATTATTACACTCATTTTATAAAACGTGGTTGCTTTGTATTGTTACTGGTCTCTATATTTCAGTATATTTTTGTAGTGGATAGTAATGGGCTTTCTTTTCCATATTTAGTGCTTTTTTCAGGAGCTCTTGCAAGATAGGTTTGATGGTTACAAGTTTTCTTAGCATTTGCTTGTCTGAAAATTAGCTTATTTTCTTTTTGCTTATGAAGCTTAGTTTGGCCATATATGAAATTCTGTGTTGGAGTTTCTTTTCTTTAAGAACGTTGACTAGTGGCTTTCCAGTAGGGTTTCTGCTGAGAAGTTCACTATTACTCTTATTGGCTTCTCTTTATAGGTGTACTGACCTTGTTTTCTAGCTGCCTTTAACATTTTTACTTTTGTGTTTGCAAAATTTTGCTTTTGTTTTGTGTTTAGAAAATCTGATGATTATGTTGCTTGAGGATGATCTTCTTATGAAGTATTTTACTTGGATTTTCTCAATTTTTTGAATTTGCACTTTGGCCTCTCTAGCTAGGTTGAAGTTGTTCTAATGGATGATAACCTGAAATATGTTTTCCAAGTTGCTTTTACTCTCTCCATCTTTTTTTAGGGACACCAGTGAGTCAAAGATTTGGTTTCTTTATATAATCCTGTATTTGTCACAGGTTTTGTTCGTTTTTTACATTTTTTTCTCTCTCTTCTTGTCTAGCTATCTTATTTCAGAAAGCCTGTCTTCAAGCTCTGAGATTCTTTCCTTTACTTGGTCTATTCTCCTATTAATACGTGTGTTTGCATTATAAAATTTCAGCTCTATTAGTTTAGTTATATTTCTTTGTATACTGGCTATTTTGTCTTTCAACTCTTGTATTATTTTATTTTGGTTCTTATCTTATATGGACTGGGTTTTGATGTGTTCCAGCATCTAGTGGTCTTTCTTTTTATTCATATTGTGAATTTTATTTCTGTCATTTCAGTCATCAGCCCTATTCAGGATCTTTGCTGGAGAGGTGGTGCAGTCACTTGGAGGACCAAGGTACTCTGGCTTTTTGAGTTGTCAGGGTTCTTGTGCTGGTTTTCTCACCTTAATGGGCTTACGGTCTTTTAAAAAATTTTTTTAAATTTATGGCCAAAGTTGCTGCCCTTGGACTTTTTTTCTTGTATTTTATTTATACGCTTTACGGTATGATTGTGGTATGAAGCGGATTAAGCCAACTGGCTTCATTTCTGGAAGATTTCAGAGGGCCAACACTACGTTGAATTCTTGTACTGTTTGCTCCCACTCTGGGGCCTTGTATCAGGCCCCAATGTTGTTCTCTGGCTTTCTGATGTTTGAAATTCACTGCACTGAGTGGTTGAAGTGCTCTCCAACTTCTGGTCCCTAGACTCTGATGGGTAGTGTCAACCAAAGTGTTTTGTAATGTGGCTACTGCAGAATCTGTTTGCTTTTGCATGTGCCAGCAAGAGTAGCAGTCTGGCATGGTGCACAGTTGTCAGCTGCGGCAGAGTGCTAACAGGTGCTTGGGGGACTGTCTCTATGTGGGTGTTCATCACAATGGTGAAGGCAATTCGGCTTGGGGTGAGCAGCCCTTGCTTTCAAGGGTCATGATGGTGGTAGTGTTAGCATAGGGGTGGAGCTCTGGGGGATGTAGGTCTGTGTGCATTCTTTTTGTGCCACAGGTATGGGAGGTTGCTCAGGGTGAAGGATTCCTTAGTTTTTCTCCTGTAACAATGTTGGTGCAAGGGTGGGGCTTGCTGATTCTATCCTTGCCAAGGCTATGACTGCAACAATGGCTGTTTGTGGGGAGAGGGTGGTGGTCTGTACTTTTGCTGTAACAGTGGAAAGGCAGGGTGCATACAAAGAGGTACACTGACAGGTCAAGGAAAGCAAACCTGCCCATGTACATACTTGCTATCAAAGTGATGTGGGGTGTTACTGTAGGCCCACTGGAAGCTGCAGTGTGGGCAGGTAGCAGGCAGTTTCTTACATGGCCATGGGGGCAGCACTGTTGGAGTTCTCCATTATTCAGGAACGTTTCACTAGCACAGAAGCTATGATGCGGGTCTCCAGGGCACCCAAGGCTGCTTTACACAAGTGTTTCTAGGCTGGGGCCAACTGGAGAGGCCAGCAAATTAAGGGGTTCTCACGTCAGACCAGCCCCATCTGGTAGTTAAGCCTGAGAAAATGGCTCTCTGCCTGTGCGCCACTGCAGATACTGCTACACCAACCTCTCTGGGCTTCACCTCAGCTGGATTGCTAACCTTACCACTTCTTTAAGCAGCTCTCCCTGCCTGCTAGAGTGTCCATGGTGGTTGAGGGGTCTCCTTCTGCTGACATTCAGAAGCCTATGGAGAGAAAAGTTGCTTTTTTACCAGTTAAACTCGCATTCTTCTGGAGTTACTGGCGGCCAGGAAAAAGTCAGTGTGCACTAGCCCCATAGAGGATTCCCAGCTTCCTCCCTCTTTGCCCAGCTTCTGTTTCTTTCTTCTGTCCACTCTCGATGCCTTCCTTCTGGTGATATGTTAGGAGTGTGCCAATCATCTTAGTCCCTCAATGGCAACTAGCTGCTTCAGTGTTGCGTGTGTGTGTGTCTATCTATATATATAGATAGATATATATAGATATATAGATAGACACACACACACACGCACACACACACACATATATATTGTTTAAACACATAAATATATAAAATTCACTTGATCAGTGAGTTTTATATATTTATGTGTTTCATTTTTTATTTTCTTTATGTACTTCAAATGCTGGGATACATGTGCAGAACATGCTGGTATGTTACATAGGTATACATGTACCATGGTGGTTTGCTGCACCATCAACTCATCATCTATGTTAGGTATTTCTCCTAATGCTATACCTCCCATAGCCCTCCAGCCCTGACAGACCCTGATGTGTGATGTCCCCATCCCTGTGTCCACGTGTTCTCATTTTTCACCTCCCACTTATGAGTGAGAACATGTGGTGTTTGGTTTTCTGTTCCTGTGCGAGTTTGATAAGAATGATGGTTTACAGCTTCATCCATGTCCCTGTAAAGGACATGAATTCATCATTTTAATGGCTGCATGGTATTCCATGTTGTATATGTGCCACATTTTCTTTATCCAGTGTATCACTGATGAGCATTTGGGTTGGTTCCAAGACTTTGCTATTGTGAACAGTGCTGAAATAAACATATATGTCTTTATAGTAGAATGTTTTATAATACATTTGTTTATATACCAAGTAATGGAATTGCTGGGTCAAATGTTATTTCTGGTTCTAGATCCTTGAGGACTTGCCACACTGTCTTCTACAATGGTTGAACTAATTTACACTCCCACCAACAGTGTAAAACTGTTTCTATTTCTCCACATCCTCTCCAGCATCTGTCGTTTCCTGACTTTTTAATGATCGCCATTCTAACTGGCAGGAGATGGTATCTCATTGTGGTTTGATTTTCATTTCTCTAATGACCAGTGATGATGAGCTTTTTTTCATATGTTTGTTGGCCACATAAATCTCTTCTTTTGAGAAGTGTCTGTTCATCTCCTTTGCCCACATTTTAATGAGGTTGTTTTTCTCTTTTAAATTTAAGTTCCTTGTAGATTCTGGATTTTTGTCCTTTGTCAGATGGATAGATTGCAAATATTTTCTCCCACTCTGTAGGCTGCTTGCTCACTCTGGGGATAGTTTATTTTGCTATGCAGAAGCTCTTTTGTTTAATCAGATACCATTTATCTATTTTGGCTTTTGTTGCCATTGCTTTTGGTGTTTTTGTAATGAAGAATTTGCCCATGCCTGTGTCCTAAATGGTATTGCCTAGGTTTTCTGCTAGGATTTCTTTGGTTTTAGGTCTTATATTGATGTTTTTAATCCAACTTGAGTTAATTTTTATGTGAGGTGTAAGGAAAAGGTTGGGTTTTAGTTTTCTGCCTAGCCAGTTTTCCCAACACCATCTTTTAAATGGGGAATCATTTCTTTATTGCTTGTTTTTCTCAGGTTTGTCAAAGATCAGATGGTTGTGGATATGTGGCATTACTTCTGAGGCCTCTATTCTGTTCCATTGCTCTATATATCTGTTTTGGTATGAGTATAGTGCTGTTTTGGTTACCATAGCTTTGTAGTATAGTTGGAAGTCAGGTAGCATGATGCCCCCACCTTTGCTCTATTTGCTTAGGATTGTCTTGGCTATGCAGGCACTTTTTGGTTCCATATGAAATTTAATGTAGTTTTTTCTAGTTTTGTGAAGAAAGTCAATGGTAGCTTGATGGGGATAGCATTGAATCTGTAAACTACTTTGGACAATATGGCCATTTTCACGAAATTGATTCTTTCTTTTTTTTTTTTAATTTTTATTATATTTTATGTTTTGGGGTACATGTGAAGAACATGCAAGATTGTTGCATAGGTACACACATGGCAGTGTGATTTGCTGCTTTCCTCCCCTTCACCTACATCTGGCTTTTCTTCCCATGCTATCTCGTATTGATTCTTTCTATCCATAAGCCTGGAATGTTT
>CAUYLG010016192.1:0-14407 GCA_963573385.1 Cacajao melanocephalus
ACCTGTAAGGTAGAGGGGGAAGGAAAAACAGAGCCCATCGGTCTTCCTTTTTCTTTCTTTTTTTTTTTTTTTGGAGACAGAGTTTCACTCTTGTTGCCCAGGCTGGAGTGCAATGGTGCAATCTCGGCTCACCACAACCTCAGCCTCCCGGATTCAAATGATTCACCTGCCTCAGCCACCCAAAAAGCAGTGACTACAAACATGGACCACCACATTGGCTAATTATTGTATTTTTAGTAGTATTTGCATTTCACAATATTGGGCAAGTGGTCTCGACTTCCTGACCTCAATGGATCCACCCACCTTTGCCTCCCAAAGTGTTGGGATTGCAGGCGTGAGCCACTGCACTCTGCCCCACTAACATGGTTTCCCACGGAAGATAAAAACAAGAACACTTTTCATTTTCTTCTTCTATCTTTTCTTTATTTTCCTCAATTACACCTTATTTTAACAATTGCAATTTCTTTACATGTAGAAGGTTGGGAGCAGCTATATCTTATCCTTATTCCAGGTGCATCTTGATTTCAGAATCCTTATTTGTGAATAGGGTTAGACCAAGACAAAAAAGTTGAGAAGTTGATCTTTGATGCCCTTTTGAACATACATGAATCAGTCTCAATTATTTATGTTGACAACCCCACCACTTAAACTCCCACTATTGGTCCTGCTGCTCACCTCACAGAAAGCCAATGACTGAGACAACAACTATTGCCAAGGAAGAAGGCTTTCATTGGGTGCTACAGCCAATGAGATGGGAGCTGAGTCTCAAACCCATCTCCCTGGTTGACTAAAACCAGGAATTTTTATAGCAGGGAAGAAATGTAACAATTTGTAAGAAAACAGGAACTAGGGAGGAGCAAGGAGGAATCTGTTCCCCCCCCCAACCCCCGCCAGATAACCGAAATCGGGTCACTGAAACTCACCAGATCGCTGAAACTCACCAGATCTCAGTAGTCTGGTGAGTTTTGGCTATCTGGTGAGTTTCAGTGATCTGGTGAGTTTTCATTCTTTGATACTTTTTTTGAGAGGTCTGCAGGTCCTTTCCTGAGGAAGGAACTTATATACAACAAATACAGAGAAGGATCAATGTCTATGTTTATTTAAAAGAACAGTCTATGGGAGTATTGGGCCAGTTTCACTACCATAAATCAGTAACTTTGACCCAGTACATCCAGTTACATCCTCAAAATCTATTTCTTCATGACTTCTGCTTCCATATGTAAAGAGGCTAAGTTACTTGGAATAATTTTTTTTTTTTTTTTGAGACAGAGTCTCAATCTGTCATCAGGCTGGAGTGCAGTGGTGCAATCTTGGCTCACTGCAGCCTCTGCCTTCCAGGTTCAAGCAATTCTCCTGCCTCAGCCTCCCGAGTAGCTGAGATTATAGACACATCCCACTGCACCTAGCTAATCTTTATTTTTAGTAGAGACAGGGTTTCACCATGTTGGCCAGGATGGTCTCAACCTCCTGACCTCATGATCTACCTGCCTCAGCCTCCCAAAGTGCTGGGATTACAGGCCTGAGCCACCACACCTGGCTTTGGAATAGTCATTTCTTAATGCAAATTTATGTAATGCCTACCCTGTCATCACTCTCAGGAATAACTGCATTTTGAGGTATGTATCAAAACACAGAAATGCCTCTAATGTGACATGACAGTTTTCAAAACCAGGACCATAGTAAGACTCTGATAGGGGGAGAAAGGGCATAGAATGGGGTAGAAGTAGAGACTAATAATAATGATAGCTGGAAATATCTGGATGCCTTCTTTGTGCCTAAGCACTTTGGAATACACTATTACTATGCCCATTTCATAGATAACAAAACAGATGTTTAAGAAGTTTAAAACTCTCCCATGAACACATAAACAATAAGTGGTGGAACTGGAATCACATCAAAGCAGTCTGGCTTTAGTTTCTGCTGTTTGACCAACTATACAACATGTAAATGTATTTCTAGAGTTTCTAAAAATCACAGTTCAATTTGATTGATTCTCAAGTATCTTTTATCTTCTAAGCTAGCAGTTCTCAAAGTGCAGTTCCTGGACTAGCATCACCTGAGATCTTTTTAGAAATGCAAGTTCTTGAATCCTACCCCAGACCTACTGAATCAGAACTTCTGGGGTTGGGGTCCAGAATCTGTCTAGTGAGACCCTCCAGATCAGAAACAACCACTGCTCTGGGTACTTGATCACAGGTTTCACAAATTGATATGGTTTAGCTCTG
This sequence comes from Cacajao melanocephalus, assembly GCA_963573385.1. Taxonomy (NCBI): domain Eukaryota; kingdom Metazoa; phylum Chordata; class Mammalia; order Primates; family Pitheciidae; genus Cacajao; species Cacajao melanocephalus. Next base: position 2,226 of record CAUYLG010016192.1, read on the forward strand.
TCCCCACCCAAATCTCACTTGACATGTCATAATCCCCATGTGTCAAGGTGGGGCCAGGTGGAGATAATTGAATCACAGGGGCCATTTCCCCCATGTTGTTTTCATGGCAGTGAATAAGTCTCATGAGATCTGTTGGTTTAATAAACAAGAGTTTCCCTGAACAAGCTCTCTTGTCTGCCACCATGTAAGACACAACTTTGCTCCTCATTCTCCTTCTGCCATGATTATGAGGCCTCCCTAGCCATGTGGAACTGTGAGTCAATTAAACCTCTTTCCTTTATAAATTACCCAGTCTCAGGTATGTCTTTATTAGCAGCGGGAGAACAGACTAATACTGTAAATTATGTCATTTCACCTCATAACAGACTTTTAATGTTAGTTCATAATTCCAGATGAGAAAACTGAGACATGGGGAGCTGAATTAATGTTCCCCAAAATGCACAGCGAATAGCTGATAAGGCTGGAAATCTCACCCCTGTCTGTAAGAGCTCCTGCTGAGTTGGTATGAATGGGATTGCACATGTCTTTTGACTCTGCCACTAATTGCAAGGCAAACTTCTTTGTTTGCATGTAGGCCAAGCTATTAAAAACACTCTAGGAAGACATGCCAACAAATACAATTTAATGGGAAACAAAGATACATGTGGGCATTTATCTCGTAATAAGATTCTACTTATGAAAGGATGCTATAGTGTAATTAGACGCTGGGAGGCCAGAGAGGAAAAAAAGTGGCTCTTATTTTAACTGCTTCACAATAATGGAGTGTTGCTGGAGAGTTATTCACACAACAGATGCTGTGAAGATATGTGCTGATTCTGTGGGTTGCTACATAACCCCACTGCAACAGAGCCTCCAGTCCTAATGCACATAGGCATAACTTCTCCCTAAGCAATGTCTAATGCCTGCAGTAGAACTATAAATTGCAGCTAATGGGAGAAAATGCAACTCCTTCATTCAGAATTTCTGAAAATATTTGCCTGAGATGTTTTGAGCAACAGAGATTGCACTAATAAAAAAATAAAAAGACAGTATTTATTCTGGGGCGGCTTCATTTGGAAAGCCAGATTAGGGAGGGTAATCAAATGCATTTCACTTTTACCTAGTAAATAAGTTAAATGGTCCCTGTGGTTATTCATTAAAACTTTTATGGTATGTTCATCAATTACCAAACAGCTTGAACAAAGCAGAGGTAAATTAACTTTCTGAAATCCACATGGCTTGGCTTGCCAAAAGGAGTGTATACACTCACAGCATTTTCATTGGTTTAAAGTTCATCCAAAATACGATTAGCTTGGAGTCCAATTTTGAACTGTCAAGGGGAATATATACAATGGTAATTTCAGATCATTATCATGGCATTCCAATGCAAATGGCCACAATTTAATTCATTATCACTAACATTACATCTTTATTTTGCTACCAACTGGTGACTGACATTTCAAGGGCTACAAGAAGCAAATGCTAATTAGACCACGGTGTACTCTTACCCTTTCTTCTTTCATTGTATTTTTCCATCTTCGGGGAAACATTCAGGAGGCTACTTCTGACCAGCTGCTGGCTCTTGACCCTTCTCTCCTGCCCTGGCTAGGCTGTCATCCCTGGGATAAAATGAAGCTTCTGTGGATTTCCACTTCTAAGTATTGTACTTCTGAAATGGAGCCTATGTAATGAAATGACCTCTTCCTTAAGCCAGCCACCCAACCTAATTTAGGAAATCTAGAGCAATCTCCAGGGTGACAGAGTATAGGCATTAACATGCAAACAAACTGCCTTAAAAGTTCAAATTTGCATTTAGACTGGACAAAGGGGGAAGAAATGGCTTTCTGTGCTGTTCTTTGCATCATCATGGTTTCACAAATTACAAATTTCTGAAATTATGCCAGAAGGGAACTTCCTTAGCTCCTCTCATTTGTACTTAACGTGGACTTCAATCATCTCTGAAAGCATGCTTTTTCACTCTCAATGTGAGATGAGAAAGAGTTGTAAACTCTCCAACAGCTTCAAATGAAAGCAATTAGTAAGAACAAAATTGAAGTTCCTCACATCTTGAGTGTACAGACTCAGAGAAAAGATATAAAATATAGATTTTTTTCACTTCTCTGATATGACACAATAATTCTGCCTTTAAGACAATGTCTCTCAAACAAACAGTTCTACCAAAAAGATACATGTACTCACATGTTCATCACAGCGTTATTCCCAATAACAAGGACATGGAGTCAACCTAGGTACCCATCAATGGTGGATTAGGTAAAGAAAATGGGGTACATACATATCACGGAATACTGTGCAGTCATAAAAAGGAACAAAATCATCTCCTTTGCAGCAACATGGATGCAGCTGGAGGCCACTATCCTAAGCAAATTAATGCAGGAACAGAACAAGTACCACATGTTTTCACTTATAAATGGGAACTAAACTCTGGGTACTCATGTACATGAAGAAGGTAACAATAGAAACTGGGGACTACTAAGAAAGGAGGGAGGAAGGAAGAAGGCAAGAGCTGAAAAACTAACTGTTGGGTATTACACTTGGTACCTGAATGATGGGGTCATTCATATTCCAAACCTCAGCATCACACAGTATACTCAGGTAACAAACCTTCACATGTCACCCCACCCCAGATTCTAAAATGAAAGCTGGAAAAAAAAGGAGATAATGTATCTCTTCAGAAGCTCCATGAAATGTTATTTATTCAGTAATTATTTCAGTGTAATAATAATTATTATGATAGGCATTCAATAATTACGTGTCAGGTACCTAGCAATTGACTTTGCATATTTTAATCTTTAAGACAATCCTGCAAGATGTGAATTTGATTATCAACGAGGAAGATGAGCCCTAGAGAGTCAGTGTCCAGTACAAACAGTGATAGTAACTCCAGTTACCCAGAGTGATGATGACATATAGTTACCCAGTGTCCAGTACAACACTAATAGTAACTCCAGTCACCCAGGGTGGTGGTGACATATAGTACCCAGTGTCCAGTACAACAGTAATAGTTTAACTCCAGTCACCCAGGGTGGTGGTGGTGACATGTAGTTACCTAGTGTCCAGTACAAACAGTAATAGTTACTGTAATTACCCAGGGTGATGGTGACATGATAGTTGCCCAGTGTCCAGTACAAACAGTAATAGTAAACTCCAGAGGAAAAATTTCTTCCAGTATCTTTTGATCTCTAAGGGCCTTAATTCAAAATCTCATTATACAAGAAAGCCATATTTTGGAGTAAAGTTTCCTGTGCTTCTTCATATCCAGAAATCAAAAATTTACCACACGTAAAATTAAATATCTAAGAATTAACTTAACCAAAGAAGTTTCTATAATGAAAACTATAAAACAATGATTAAAAAAATTAAAGAGGACACCAAAAAAATTAAAAGATATTTCATGTTCATGGATGGAAGAATCAATATTGTTAAAATGTTCATGTTACCCAAAACAATCTACAGATTCAATGCAATCCCTATCAAAATACTAATGACCTTCTTCACAGAAATATTTTTAAAAATCCTAACATTTATATAGAATCACAAAAGACCCAGAAAAGCCAAAACTGCCCCAAGCTAAAAGAACAAAGCTGAAGAAATCACATTACCTGACTTCAAATTACCCTGCATTGCTATAGTAACCAAAACATAATGGTACTGGCATAAAAACAGACACATAGACCAATAAAACAGAATAGAAAACCAAGAAACAAATCCACACACCTACATTGAACTTATTTTTGACAAAAACATACACTGGGAAAAAAGTCTCTTCAATAAATGGTGCTGGGAAAACTGGGTATTCATATGCAGAGGAATGAAACGAGACCCAAGGCCCTCACCGTATACAAACATCAAGTCAAAATGGACTAAAGTTAATTCTAAGATCTCAAACCATAAAACTACTTACAAGAAAATATTGCGGAAAAATCTCCAGAATGTTGTTCCAGGCAAAAATTTATTGAGCAACACCCCACAAGCATAGACAACCAAAACAAAAATGAACAAATGGGATCATATCAAGTTAAAAAGCTTCTGCACAGCAAGGGAAACGATCAACAAACTGAAGAGACAACCCACAGAATGGGAGAAAATATTTTCAAACCACCCATCTGACAAGGAGTTAATAACCAGAATATGTAAGGAGCTCAAACAACTCTATAGGAAAAAAATCTAATAAAACGATTTTTAAAAAAGGGTAAAAAATTTCAAGAGACATTTCTCAAAAGAAGACATACAAATGGCAAACAGGCATGTGAAAAAGTGTTTAACATCGTCAATCATCAGATAAATGCAAATCAAAACTGCAATCAGATATCATCTTACCCCAGGTAAAATGGCTTATACTTTATAAGCCATTTGGGTATACTATTCAGTGTATCCAAAAGATAGACAATAATGAATGCTGTCAAGAATGTGCAGAAAAGACAACTCTTGTACATTGTTGGTGGGAGTGAAATTAGTACAACCGCTGTAGAGACCAGTGTGGAGATTCCTCAAAAAACTAAAATTGAGTTACCATATTGATCCAGCAATCCTATTGCTGAATATATACCCAAAAGAAAGGAAATCAGTTTCTCACAGAGATATCTGCACTCCTATTTGTTGCAGCACTATTTATAATAGTTAAGATTTGGAAGCAATCTAAGTGTCCCTCAACAGATAAATAGATAAAGAAAATGTGTTACATATACACAATAGAGTACTAATCATCCACAAAAAAATGAGATCCAGTCATTTTCAACAACATGGATGGAGATTATTATGTTAAGTGAAACAAGCTAGGTACAGAAAGACAAACATTGAATGTCCTCACATATTTGTGGGATCTAAAAATCAAGACAGTTGAACTAGTTGACATAGAAAGCAAGAGGATGGTTACCAGAGACTGGGAAGGGTAGTAGGGGGCTGGGAGGAAGGTGGGAGATGATTAATGGGTACAAAACAATGGAAATAATGAATAAGACCTACTATTAGATAGCACATAGGGTGACAAAGGTCAATAATAACTGCAGATTTTAAAATGAAGAGTGTAATGGGATTGTTCGTAACTCAAAGGATAAATGCTTGAGGGAATGGGTACCCCATTCTCCATGATGTGCTTACTTTACATGGCATGCCTATAGCAAAACATCTCATATATCTCATAAATCTATATGCCTACTCTGTACCCAAAAATTTTTTTTTAAATTTACCTCTCCCATGGTAGATACTCAGTAAACATGTGCTGAAGGTAGAAAGAATTTAAGAAAAAACCTGTTTCAGTTTAGTATAACAAAAAGTAAACAGGGTAATAGATAACAAGCAAAAAAAGGAATGAATTAATTTTAAATTCTTTTCCCTATACTGAAATCCAGCTGGGCTAGAAAGCGTTTATCCTTTAACATGATTGATCTATATATAATTTAACTGAAATGTAAGGTTTAAAGCAGAGTAGACATATGCTTTTAGAAGCTGGCCTGCAGGTCGGGCGCAGTGGCTCACACCTGTAATCCCAGCACTTTGGGAGGCTGAGGTGGGCAAGTTGTCTGAGGTCAGGAGTCGAGATCAGCCTGACCAGCATGGAGAAAGCCCATCTCTACTAAAAACAGAAAATTACCCAGCTGTGGTGGTGCATGCCTGTAATCCCTAGCTACTCAGGAGGCTAAGGCAGGAGACTCTCTTGAATCTGGGAGGCAGAGGTTGCAGTGAACTGAGATGGCACCACTGCACTTCTGCCTGGGCAATGAGAGTGAAACTCTGTCTTAAAAAAAAGAAGAAGCTGGCATGCAGAAAGTTATTGCTGTACTTAAATACTTAAAAAACCTATCACTTGATGCACCCCTCATAATATGAACTTGGGCCTCCTAAAGGAAATCATTCTCAATACTAACAACTTTCTAAAACTAATTTTCCTCATCCATCATCCAATCATTAATAAATTTCACATTAATAATTCTGTACATTTCAGAATGAGAGGAAAGGGAAATCTCATGTGCTACCTGTGCCATTGCTCCCATACTTCTGAAAAGTAACTGTCTAGCTGAAAAAGTTTGTGCCCTGGGGCTTGAGACTAATAGGAAATTCAAGACCTATTTTATGTTTGCAACGTAATCTTTCTTTGTCCCCCATCTCAGCCAGCAAATGCAATTTCATAATAACACAACTCATCTCTGTGTTTTTGAACTTGGCTTTGGATTGGGGATCATTGTGTCTTTGCCTTTAGATGTCTCGCTTTGATGTATTCTATTTCAAAGGGAGAGATAAAACCCAAAGTTCATTGTCACAATGGGACATCCTTTAAAGCCAAAGAGAAATGTTGGTCCTCTTTGTGGCACACAGCAGCCCAGATCCACTTTGAGATTCTCTCTTGAAAGTCTCTGGGCAAGTGCAATATGGTTTCCAGTAATTTATTTTGTGCCACTATCGGAATGGATTTGCTGTAGCTGTCTCGATGGCACAACTGGGCAGATTGAAGTTGTGGGAGTGAAGCAGGGTGAAGACCTCAGGGAAATAGGTTTCCTCATTGCCTCTTCCTAATTACTAGCCATGTAGCTGAGCTCTTCAGCACTAATGGCTCCACTGGCTCTACGGGTATAAACAGCATCTGTATATACCTTTGGAAGTCTAAATCTGGGCAAGAGTAATAAGGGATCTATTCAAACCCACATTCATTCTCTCTCTCCTTCTCTTTCTCTCCCCCCCACTTTCTCTCTCTCTCTCTCTCTCTCTCTCTCTCCCTCTCTCTCTCTGTCTCAACTCAACTCTAATTATACAAAAAAGTTTTTTGTCTATTTTCTCCATTAGACATAACACATTTCACTTTCTAACACTGTTTTTCTTTTGGTCTTTTAATTTGCCATTCTTAAAAAAAATTTTTTATTATACTTTAAGTTCTGGGGTACATGTTCAGAATGTGCAGGTTTGTTACATAGGTATCCAGGTGCCATGGTGGTTTGCTACATCCATCCCCCTGTTATCTACATTAGGTATTTCTCCTAATGTTAGCCCTCCCCAATGTCCCCACCACCATCAATGACAGACTGGATAATTTGCCATTCTTAAATTTCCCACAATCTTGATGAAATCTCTTCCTAAATGTATTTCCTACACCTTCAACTTCTAACAGATTTTGATTTCCAAAGGGATGCATAAATTCTTATTTATCTTTATATCCCCATTCCCTGAAAGAAAGTCTAGAATGTACTATTCCCAAAAACATGTTAGTTCAGTGAATGAGTAAAGGAATGATTCACCAAAATTTTAATCATTCACTCTTCTCTGAATTCTTCTCCTTCTTTAAACATCCAGATGCCAAAATGTTTACTGTCATTATATTCTGCACTTCCTGAAATAATTGATGTTTTGAAAGTACAAGATGGCATATGCTCTTCTGTCCTCTTCTCTAGTGAGAGCAATTTTATAATTAAAGAACTAGGGGCTGGTGCAATGGCTCACACCTGTAATCCCAACACTTTGAGAGGCCAAGGCAGGTGGATTACTCGAGGTCAGGAGATTGAGACCAGCCTGGCCAACTGGTGAAACCGCATCTCTACAAAAATACCAAAATTAACCAGGCATGGTGGCATGCATTTGTAATCCCAGCTACTTGGGAGGCTGAGGCAGGAGAATCACTTGAACCCGGGAGGAGGAAGTTTCCATGAGCCAAGATCACGCCACTGCACTCTAGCCTGTGCAACAGAGCATGACTCTGTCTCAAACAAACAAACAAAAACAAACAAACAGAAGAAAGGAAACAGAGCAAGTGACCAGCCTTTAAAAGATAAGGAATTTATCTCAGCAGAAGCTAAAATACAGGAGCTGAGACCCTCTCCTTCACACCTACTCCCACCTTTCTGGGATGACATGTCATATCAACACCCTGATGCTGCCATGCCTTCCACTGGTAGAACGACAACAGAGATTTTAATGACAGCAATGGTATAATTGAGCCTAAGTTAAGTCTTGGATCACTGGTGTGCTAATGTTTTATTGACTTAATTTGCAAAATAATTTCTGCCTGCCAAAGCTGTTAGGCATCATGCTAACCACAGGATGTTTTCAAAAAATCATATAGCAATCCAATGCCCAATAAACGGATATACCAGAAAGAATATAAAGTATGTGAAAGGGAATGAACTTCCATGCTTTCTGATTGAAAATTATGCATCTTCTAAAAGAGATTCAAAATAAAGTACTATTGGGAGTTTAGAGGAGAGGGGTTAAGACAACCTGGGTAGGTCACAGAAAGCTTTAAAAAGGAAGTAGCATTTTAACACAGCCTTGAAGGAATGAACTAATACACGAACATTTTCCAGTGGGATACTCAACAAAATAAAAGCCCTGATTTGTTGTGTTTAACAATCTCCATGTTGTGAATACTCCTACCATGGCTAGCAACTGGCTCTCAAAATTCCTGAAAACTTAACAATTAGCTCTCATAAGCCATCTCTAGTACACCATTGTTTGATACACTTTATCTTGGGCAGCCTCTCTTATGAATTTCCATGTTGTACATGAATTGAAAAGATCCAGTTCTTACCATATGAAGAACACATTGTTGCAATGAAGGAAAAGTGGTTTGGGGAAGAGAACTAAATAGACTGAAGTGTTTTTAGCTGATCCCAGTTCAAAGAGTCATGATTACACCCAGGAAAATTGCTGTCTGTCTCTGAGTGTCTTTTGGTCTTAGCAATGTGACGAGTCATTGGCATCTTGACTGAATCAAAGCATTTCATTAAAAATTTGATCATATGTCCCCATCTTCCAAAATCTAAGAACTCTATAATACTATAGATTTAGTTACAGAAATCTATAAAGTTTTTCTGTAAATATTTCTTAAAAGGCAGTCATGGGCTGAGCGCGGTGGCTTACCTCTGTAATCCCAGCACTTTGGGAGGCTGAGGCAGGAGGATCACCTGAGGTCAGGAGTTTGAGACCAGCTGACCAACATGAAGAAACCCCGTCTCTACTAAAAATACAAAAATTAGTCGGGCATGGTGGCACATGCCTGTAATCCCAGCTACTCAGGAGGCTGAGGCAGGAGAATCGCTTGAACCGGGGAAGTGGGGGTTGTGGTGAGCGGGGGTTGTGGTGAGCTGAGGTTGCACCATTGCACTCCAGCCTAGGCAACAAGAGTAAAACTCTGTCCCAAATAAAAAAGGCAGTCATGAAAGGAAGAAGAAAGTTAAAACAGAAGCTTTCATATTTCTCTATGAAACCCATGTTGGCTGAAAGTCAGGGTTTCTTTGGGCATTTGCCTGATGATGGGAGAGAATTTGGCAAAAGTAGCTCAGGCTTCTGGATGTGCTTGTGTTTTTGTTTACTGAGCCCAGGGGTTTATTTCTCAAATAAATTTCCTTCGTATTGTGATGATATTAATCATAAAAATCCTTCTGGTAATAGCTCTGTAAAGGTTCATTGGCTAAGCGGACTATAAATACTGGCCATATGCCACATCTCAGTATTTTGGTTTGAAATGCTGTAGCCAAAATATTTAGGAAACCTTTTCAGGCAATGCCCATTGTTTCGACTCTCAGCGGGAGTCCTGAACAACAGGCTCCATCCACTGTCTGTCTGCCATCATCCTGGGCACAAGTGAAAAAGACACTTCCCTAGTTATACTTTGTGGTGTCCAGACCCTAAAATGAGCAGAGAAGTATGCAAAGATGTTATTTAATGCATGAGAGGGTGGGCTATTTGAACACAAAGATCCTGCATCAATATCCAGTGCTATCAATCTAAGAGCTATTCAGTTCTGAGGAAACTAAACTGCAAAAGAGCAAGGTATGATGATGGCAATGATGGCTAAGCTAGAAGCATGGCTTGTAGATGTGAATTAGTCACTAATTACTACGTGACCTTAGTTTTGTCAGCTACCCCCATCAATCTCAGTCTCCTCACCTATAAGATGAAGGTGTTGAATTATCTAACTCTTACGTTTCTTTCAAATCTAGAAATCTACTATCAAGAGAGCTCTGAACTTTTCATTTCAAACCATATTGGAGGTTTTCATCACAGCCAACCTCATCTTTGTTGATTTACTAAGGTATCTTCAGTGTTATCCCTGTAACCACTACAGACATTAGGATCAAGTAGACACGTATTTTACTCTCAGTTGTTCTTCTTACTGAATTCCAAATCTGACACAGTTTGCAGTATGTCAGTTTTCTCATCTGCACAATGGGAGCAGATGAGAAATATTTTACTGCTCATCACAAGCTTAAAAGGCAATGTTTGAAAAGTGACCAGCATAGTGAACACTCAATAAATGTGATCAATTATTAGTTTTAGTATTGTGTTATATATACATGCATAGCCTAGACCTTCTGCTTATTTTTTAACCTTGTCCATAATATTTGTACAAAGCAAGACTGCGCAAGTATGTTCAAGAGAATGTCCTGCAGTAATTCTTACTGAATCTGCAAAATATTCATGAACAATTTTGATGTTATCTTTAATTGTTCTTTAATGTATTTTTTAGAAGGGCCAATGTATCTATTTTTTGTTATTAATCCTACTTTAACCTTCCTTTCTCTTTCCTTGCCTAAAATTATGAATGTCATTGTATTTCAACAGGTAGTCATAATTACTCTTAAGGTTGTTTATTCAGGTATCTATGGGAACAGAGAAAAGAGAACCCAAATTTAGCCAGGTCAGGTAGGGTTCCAAGGAAGGCATTTAGGAAAAAGTGACAAACCTAGAGTTGGTTTTGAAATACCAGTGAGCATTAGAGGAAACAAAAGAGGGGCTCCAGTGTCATGCAAGGCACTGCCTCTAGTAGCTCACTCCAACTGCAGTGAAGAATGCAACATGAAAGAATGTCAGATGGGATTGGCAGTAGTTGGAGACTAAATCTTAAATAGCCTGAGCACTAAACTAAGAAATTTGAACTTTGTCTAGAAAGCAAGAGTGAACTTCTTAAGGTTTTGAAGCAGGGGGCCTGCATTATCAGATTTGCATTCTTAAAGTCACACTGGAAGTAGTATTAGGGATGGGTGTAGGGGTGAGTAGACTAAAAGTGGGGAACCACAAACTAGGAGGCACCACTATTCTATATGTGTCCTTATTCATCAACACATTGAAGTTTTGGGTCATCTCACACTCATTAAGTGAACACATAACCAAGTATTCTGGTTAAGCTTGAAGGCAGGTGTGTGGTAGGTGAGAGCAGGAGAAAAGTAACATGTGATTGTCCTACTGATTGACTGCTTGTGTCTTGCTAGTTTTACAAACATTTCCCATTTGAGAATAAATCTAGGGCATGATTTACTCCTAATTATTAGAGAGAGAGGAAAACAAGCATAAACTAAGGACTTCATTTGAGTTGTTTATTTAACTATTTCAAGATTATAGCCATGGGCTTTTCACTAACTTATAGGAAAGGAAATACAATAAACAGACAGGTGAAGACTGTTCCTCTAGGAGGTGTTGTGAAGGCAAGCCAAAGCAATGAGTGCTGTGGAGACATTTGCTGTGCTCCCCTCTGCATATCTAATTATTACCATGCAATCTGCTTCCAGTAGTAAAGGCTAATTTCTGAACCTCCCTCCCACTGCTCAGATTGTAGGCTGCCACGAGGACCCTGCCATATGGGAGAGGGGCTTATATAAATGGGAGATATACATGTTTACTAATTACTATTAATTGATGAAATATGGTACTAAAATATAAAATAATGATGACATTAATGATATGTGTAAACTGATTTTTTTTAATTTTAACTTCTGGGGTACATGTGCAGATCTTGTAGGATTGTTACATAGGTATACACATGCCATGGTGGTTTCCTGCATCCATCCCTGCATTACCTACATTAGGTATTTCTCCTAATGTTATCCCTTCCCAATCTCCCCACTCCCTACTATCCCTCCCCTAGCCCCCTATCCAGCCAACAGGCCCCAGTGTGTGATGTTCCCCTCCCTGTGTCCATGTGTTCTCATTGTTCAACATCCACTTATGAGTGAGAACATGCAGTGTTTGGTGTTCTGTTCTTGTGTCAGTTTGCTGAGAACGGTGGTTTCCAGCTTCATCCAGGTCCCTGCAAAGATGAACTCATCTGTTTTTTATGGCTGCATAGTATTCCATGGTGTATATGTGCCTCATTTTCCTTGTCCAGTCTATCATCGATGGGTGTTTGGGTTGCTTCCGAGTCTTTGCTATTGTATACAGTGCTGCAATGAACTTACGGGTGCATATGTCTTTATAGTAGA
>CAUYLG010016194.1:0-88724 GCA_963573385.1 Cacajao melanocephalus
TATATATACACACATATATACATGTATCTATACATATATATGTATATACACATATATACATGCATATATATACATGTATATATATACATATATACATGATATGTCGTGTATATCATATATACATGATATATCATACAAATCATATATACATATATATATCATGGGGTATATCTATCATATATATGATATATATATATAATGGGGTATATCTATCATATACATGATATATCGTATATATATCATATATATCATATATATCATGGGGTATATCTATCATATATATGATATATATCTATCATATCTATCTCTATATATCATATATATCATATATATAGATATATATATTATAGATATATATCATGTATATGATATATGATATATATCATATATATCACATATATCATATATATATCATATATATGATCTATCATATATATGATAGATGTACACACACATATATATATATACACACATATATTTATATACACATATATATATATACACAATTTCTTTTTTTTTTTTTTGCCACCAAGTTACCATGCGAAATATTATCAGTTTATTTTTGGTATGGAGTCTCACTCTGTCTCCCAGGCTGGAGTGCAGTTGTGTGATCTTGGCTTACCGCAACCTCTGCCTCCCGGGTTCAAGCGATTCTCCTACCTCTGCCTTCCAAGTAGCTGGGATTACAGGCGCAAGCCACCACGCCCAGCTAATTTTTATATTTTTAGTAGAGACAAGGTTTCACCATATTGGCCAGGCTGGTCTTGAATTCCTGACCTCAGGTGATCTGTCTGCTTCGCCTTCTCAAAGTACTGGCTTTACAGGCGTGAGCTATAGCATCTGGCCTATCAGTTTCTTTTATTATTATTATTTTTTTTTGAGATGGAGTCTCACTCTGTTGCCCAGGCTGAAGTGCAATCTCGGCTCACTGCAACCTCCACCTCCTGGGTTCAAGCAATTCTCCTGCCTCAGCCTACCGAGTAGCTGGGATTACAGGCATGCACCACCACGCCCAGCTAATTTTTTTTGTATTTTTAGTGGAGACGGGGTTTCACCATATTGGCCAGGCTGGTCTTGAACTCCTGACTTTGTGATCCACCCACCTTGGCCTCCCAAAGTTCTGGGATTACAAGTGTGAGCCACTGCGCCTGCTGGTCTATCAGTTTCTTAAGTGACCTTCCAGGGTTATTTTATACAAGCAAATAAAGCAGATCACACACACACATGCCCACACACACACACACACACACACGCACACACACACACAGTTTTTTGTATATATGCCTGGTAAAATTCATCTTCACAGTTCTTGAAGATTCTTTCTTCACCTAATAGTTCTAACTGGGAGGTGGCTCTGTTTCGGGCCAGGAAGAACTCTCCTGGTTTTTCTTGGCCACAGAGGTTTCCACTGAATGGATGTACCATCATGTACTTAATAGCAGCCCCCTTTTCATAGACATTTAGGTTGTCACCAGGATGTTTTACATGAGCAATGCTGCAGTGAATCTCCTTGTCCACAGTCATGTCCGCTGTGCTGGGGTATACGTGTCTGTAGGATACCTTCTTAGAGGAGGAGCTGGTGGGAAAGGTCCTATGCATGCATCGTTTTTGGAGCTCTTCCTCAGTGCCCTCCATTGTGGTCATACTCACCCTCCCACTAGCTGTTAGCTCAGAGCCCCTCCCTGTGCATTATGTCACCTTTTTTTCCCCCAATCTGAGAGTGGACAAATGGCATCCCAGTATAGGGTTTTTTTTTTCTTTTTATTCCTGTTTTGTTTTTGAGATGGAGTCTCATTGTGTTTCCCAGGCTGGCCTGAAACTCCTGGGCTCAAGCAATCCTGCCTCAGTTTCCCGCATAGCTGGGACTGCAGGTACATGCCACTGCACCCAGCCTAGTGTACTTTTATTATTATTATTTATTGATTGATTTTGAGACACAGTCTCACTGTGTCACCCAGACTGGAGTGCAATGGCATGATCTCAGCTCACTGCAACCTCCACCTCCTGGGTTCAAGCAATTCTCCTGCCTCAGCCTCCCAAGTAGCTGGGACTACAGGAGTGTGCCACCATGCGTGGCTAATTTTTTGTATTTTTAGTAGAGATGGGGTTTCGCCATGTTGGCCAGGCTGGTCTCAAACTCCTGACTCAGGTGATCTGCCTCCCTCGGCCTCCCAAAGTGCTAGGATTATAGGTGTGAGCCACCACACCTGGCCCCAGTGTAGTTTTAATTTGCAGTTGAGAGCTAGACCCATTCCATCCCCATCCTGTGCTCTCTCCCCAAGGGACCTGCTGCAGTTGGGAGGGGAGCTGGCCCGGACATCACGAGCTGTCCAGGAGGCGGGCCTGGGACTGAGCACGGGGCTGCGGCTGGCGGAGAGCCGGGCCGAAGCAGCCCTGGAGAAGCAGGCCCTGCTGCAGGCCCAGCTGGAGGAGCAGCTACGGGACAACGTGCTCCGTGAGAAGGACCTGGCCCAGCAGCAGATGCAAAGCGACCTGGACAAGGCTGGCCTCAGTGCCAGGTGGGTGCCTGGCAGGTGCCACTCGAGGCAGGCTCCCCTGAGAAGATAAAACTGGAGACCTGGGGAGAAGGAAGCATGTGTTCACCAGGGGCAGGGCCTTCCTCTGTGAGCTCAGCTAGTCTTCCCAGGGGCCCTACTGAGGTTCCAAAGGCACTTGCCCAGTGTATATTATAAACAGCTTAGCCTCTGATAACAGAGCTTGTGGCAGGGTGCAGTGGCTCACACCTGTAATCCCAGCACTTTGGGAGGCCAAGGTGGGTGGATCACCTGAGGTCAGGAGCTCGAGACCAGCATGGGCAACAGGTGAAACCCTGTCTCTACTAAAAATACAAAATTAGCCAGGTGTGACGGTGCATGCCTATAATCCTAGCTATGAGGGAGGTTGAGGCAGGAGACTTGCTTGAACCCAGGATGCAGAGGTTGCAGTGAGCTGAGATCCTGTCACTGCACTCCAGCCTGGATGGCAGAGCGGGACTCCGTCTCAAAAAAAAAAAAGAACTTGTGCCCATTACTCCTGCCACCTGGACAAGTCCTCAAGTGCTTTCCCATGAGATAAAGTTGGTGGGAACCTCATTCCCATTTCACAGATGAGAAGTGTGAGGCCTGGAGAAGAGATGGGACTTGCCTAAGGTCACACAGCCAGGGAGGTGGATGTTAGGGTCCCTGCTTCAGGTTTGGAGAAGCATGGTAGACACAGATCTGGGGGATTTGAGAGGCAGGGGTGGTCCCCATTCACCTCTGTTGCTCCCCCAACTCCAGAGTGACAGAGCTGGCCCTGGCAGTGGAGCGTCTTCAGAAGCAGAATCTGGAGAAGGAGCAGGTCAACAAGGACCTCACCGAGAAGCTTGAGGCACTGGTGAGATGCAGCTGCCCCTGAGAGGTGGCAGGGGGGGATGGGGGACGGGCCAGCTCCATGGACACAGGCTTAGGGCTGGGCCGCTTGGGCCACCCCCAGCATCCCACTCACACTCAGGTTCAGCCCTCACAGGTGTGCAGGCTTCGTGGTAAGCACACTCACCTCCGCTGGATGTGGTGGCTCATGCCTGTATCCCAGCACTTTGGGAGGCCAAGGTGGGCGGATCACAAGGTCAGGAGTTCGAGACCAGCCTGGCCAACATGGTGAAATCCTGTCTCTACTAAAAATATAAAAATTAGTCAGGTGTGGTAGTGAGCCGAGATCGCGCCATTGCACTCCAGCCTGGGCGACAGATCAAAACTCTGTCTCAAAAAAAAAAAAAAAACACCTCCTCCATCCCATTTCATGCTCTCAGCAGCCCTGCAGCATAATCCTCACGGCACAGATGGGGAAGCTAAGGCCCAAGAGGGGACATGCTTGTCCAGTCTGAGAGGCAGTAAGCGGGAGAGCTGGGACTTGAACTCCTGCCTGTGCTCTCCAGGTCCAGATGCTGCCTCTGGCAAGCGAGCTGTCCTCCCACCCGTGGGACACTCACTCCTCCAGGGTATGGCCTGGGTTGGTCACCCCTCGCCTGGGTTGGTCACCCCTCTGCGTGGGGCCTGGCCTGGGTTCTAGGTCCGGCTCTCCTCCAATAGTCTGTGTGACCTGGGGCAGGACACAGCTCTTCTCTGGGCCTGGTCTGTTCACTGAGGGCCTTGGGCCTGCTGTGGGGTCTACCAGGTGGCTGGCCTATGGGCATGGCTTCAGAGGCCACCTGGTCAGTGGCCGGCCAGGGAGCAAGGGGTAGGGGAGGTTTCAGACTAAGGCAGAACCCCGACCACCCTTTGTCTCCCTACCCACACTCCAGGAATCCCTGCGGCTACAGGAGCAGGCGGCCCTGGAGACAGAGGATGGAGAGGGGCTGCAGCAGACCCTAAGGGACCTGGCACAGGTGTGAGCCCAGAGAGGCAGGAAGACAGTGTCCTGCCAGGCAGTCCCGGGCCTCCTGCCAAGCCTTCCGGAGGCCTGGGACTGAACTGCAAATGGGTGGGGGCCTGGGACCCAGGCTGTAGCTGCTCAGCACCCCATCTCTGCCCTGGGAAGCCCCCAGTTTCAGAGGGGAGGCACTTTTCGGGCCCACCTGTGAGCAACGCCAAATGATGTCTTCGCAATAAATGGGAGGCCTCAGTGGCAAGCTGAGGACTGAGCTAGTGAAGGAGGTGAAATCAGGAAGGCTTCTTGTAGGAGGGAGCATTTGGGATGAGGCGGCCCCCAGCCTTGCCTGGGCGTCTTTGCCCAATTAACCCCGCGGTTCCTACCCTGCGGCTCCTCGCATCCTTCTACCTCCCTCCCCTACCCTCAGGCCGTCCTGTCAGACGCTGAGAGCGGCGTCCAGCTGAGCGGCTCCGAGCGTACCACGGATGCATCCGATGGCAGCCTGCGGGGGCTCTCGGGGCAGCGGACCCCGTCCCCACCGCGGCGCTCCTCGCCGGGCCGCGGCCGTTCGCCCCGCCGAGGCCCGTCCCCGGCCTTCTCAGACTCCTCCACGCTCGCCCTGATCCACTCCGCTCTGCACAAGCGCCAGCTGCAGGTCCAGGTAGGAAGGGGCTTGAGCGTTCAGGGCGCAGCCAAAGGCCCTGGGGGAGGGGCTCGCGCACTCCGGGTTGGGGCGGAGGCAGGGAGGGGTCTGGGGCCAGGATCCGGGGGAGGAGTCTGAGTGCCCTAGGGTGCAGCCAGAGCCTGGAGAAATAGTGACTAAGGGTGTCAGGACCCCCAAGGAGGTGGCCGAGAGCTCTGCGGCGAATCCCAGACCAGAAGTGGAGGTGCTTAGGCAGCTGGGGGTAGGTGTTTGGGCAGCTGGTGGAGGGAGGAGCAGTGTTAGGGTCCTGGTAGAGGGGGAGACAGGTCCCTGGTCATACAAAGCCAGGACCCTGGGAAAAGGTCTAGCAAGGGGAATCAGAGCCAAGGATGAGAGGAGCTTGGGAACTAAGGGCAGAGCCAGGGTAGGGAGGAGACTGAGGGTGGAACCAGGATGCAAGGGGGAGGAGCCTGAGAGCCCTGCGGGTGGGGTCAGAGCCAAGGAGACTAGTGTAGTTGGGGGTTTGTTTGGCATCGGAGTTGTCCGGGACCCTAAGGAGGTGAGGGCTCAGAGGGTGGTGAGGGCACAGAGTAGGGGAGTGGAAGCCTAGTTCTCAGGCTTAGGGTTCCATCTTGCCCCAGGCCAGGCCCAGGCCCTGGACCCCGCCTAGCGTAGGCGTGAGTATCCCTAGAACCAGAAAAGAATAGGTGGGCTCTGGAGGCTCCCAGGGCTCCCCTAGACTCTGTGATCCCCACACCCCAGGACATGCGTGGGCGCTATGAAGCAAGTCAAGACCTGCTGGGCACCCTGCGGAAGCAGCTTAGCGACACCGAGGGGCAGCGGCGCGCCCTTGAGGAACAGCTACAGCGCCTGCGCGACAAAACCGACAGCGCCATGCAGGCCCACGAGGACGCCCAGCGCGAGGTGCAGCGGCTGCGGGGCGCCAATGAGCTCCTGAGCAGGTGCTGGGGAGGTCTGAGCTGGGGTTGCTGAAGAATAAATCAGTGTCTGGGCATAACACCAGTCGAGCCTTATGCATGTAGCTCTGCACTAATATGGTCGCCACTAGCTGCATGTGCCCAGTAACATTTATTTTTTATTATTCATTTTTGTTTTGAGTCACACTCTCGCTCTGTTGCCCACGCTGGAGCTCGGTGGCTCCATCACAGCTCACTGTAGCCTGGAACTCTCAGACTCAAGTGATCCTCCCACTTCTACCTCCCAACTGCCACTAGTTAGGGGCCAGGGCCTGGGCCTGGCCTGGGGAAGGATATGGGACCGAAGCCCGAGAGTTAGGTTTTCCCTCCCTTCTCTGTGCCCTCACCACCCTCTGATCCCTCATCTCCCTGGATTCCTGGGCAACTCTGATCTCAGCCCCCAGGATGCCAGACAAACCCCAACATTTTAAAGTTTTTTGTAGAGATGGTGGTCTCACTATGTTGCCCATGGTGGTCTTGAACTCCTGGCTTCAAACTATCCTCCCACCTTAGCCTCCCAAAGTGTTGGAATTACAGGCATAAGCCACTGTGCCTGGCTCTATTAAAATCTAAAAAAATTTTTTAAAAGGAAAAACTCAGGCTGGGCACTGTGGCTCATGCCTGTAATCCCAGCACTTTGGGAGGCCAAGGTGGGTGGATCACTTGAGGTCAGAAGTTCAAGACCAGCCTGGGCAACATGATGAAAGCCTGTCTCTACTAAAATTACAAAAATTAGCTGGGTGTGGTGGCATGTGCCTGTAATCCCAGCTACTTGGGAGGCTGACTGAACCCTGGAGGTGGAGATTGCAATGAGCCAAGATGGCGCCACTGAACTCCAGGCTGGGCGATGGAGCAAGACTTCGTCTCAAAAAAAAAAAGAAAAGAAAAAGTGGGGCGCGGTGGCTCATGCCTGTAACCCCAGCACTTTGGGAGGCCGAAGTGGGTAGATCACGAGGTCAGGAGTTTGAGACAACCTGGCCAATAAGGTGAAACCCCGTCTCTACTAAAAATACAAAAATTAGCTGGGTGTGGTGGCAGGTGCCTGTAGTCCCAGCTGCTAGGGGGTGCAACCTCAGTTCCCTGCAATCTCCACCTCCTAGGCTTAAGTGATCCTCCCGCCTCAGTCTCCTAGTAGCTGGGACTACAGGCACACACTACCACACCTGGCTAATTTTTCTGTTTCTTGTAGAGATGGGGTTGCACTATGTTGCCCAGGCTGATCTCTAACTCCTGAGCTCAAATGATCCTCCCGCCTCAGCATCCTAAAGTGCTGGGATTGTAGGTGTGAGCCATCTGGCCAGACACTGAAGATTTTTAAGACAAGAAATTGTCCTTCGCTTCTTTTTTTTTTTTTTAGATGAAGTTTCAATCTTGTTGCCCAGGCTAGAGTGCTATGGCATGATCTTGGCTCACCGCAACCTCCGCCTCTTGGATTCCAGCAATTCTCCTGCCCCAGCCTCCCTGGTAGCCGGGATTACAGGCACCCGCCACCACGCCTGGCTAATTTTTGTATTTTTTGAGATGGAATTTCACTCTTGTTGCCCAGGCTGGAGTGCAATGGTGTGATCTCAGCTCGCTGCAACCTCTGCCTACTGGGTTCAAGTGATCATCCTGCCTCAGCTACTCAAGTAGCTGGGATTGCAGGCATGCGCCACCACACCCGACTAATTTTGTATTTTTAGGAAAGATAGGATTTCTCCATATTGGTCAGACTGGTCTTGAGCTCCCGACCTCAGGTAATCTGCCTGCCTTGTCCTCCCAAAGTGCTGGGATTATAGGTGTGAGCCACCACCCCTGGTTTAGGAAATGGTCTTTTTAAGTAGTCGTGTTCAGTGAACATCCCATTTTGTATTCTGCTATTTTTACGTAATAGCATGTTGTTGGCTGGGCATGGTGGCTCACGCCTCTAATCCCAGCACTTTGGGAGGCCAAGGCAGGTGGATCACTTGAAGTCAGGAGTTTGAGACCAGCCTGGCCAACATGGTGAAACCCCAACTCTAACTAAAAATGCAAAAACTAGCTGGGCATGGTGGTGGGTGCCTGTAATCCCAGCTACTCAGGAGGCTGAGGCGGGAGAATCGTTTGAACCCTGGAGGTGAAGGTTGCAGCGAACCAAGATCATGCCATTGCACTCCAGCCTGGGTGACAGAGTGAGATTCCATCTAAAAAAAAAAAAAAAATCACCTCGTGAAGATTTTTCGCACCTACCGCCAGTAGGGAAAGTGGCAGCTTACGGCGGGTCTTTGGGGTCCCAATTGTTGCCTCCTCCTCCCTCCCCTGCCATGGCCACCATGTCCCTGTGTAGTAGGAAGCT
This sequence comes from Cacajao melanocephalus, assembly GCA_963573385.1. Classification (NCBI taxonomy): domain Eukaryota; kingdom Metazoa; phylum Chordata; class Mammalia; order Primates; family Pitheciidae; genus Cacajao; species Cacajao melanocephalus. The sequence goes on from CAUYLG010016194.1 coordinate 8,285, forward strand.
GTGGGATCTGCAGACTCAGCTCTGTTGGGCTTCCCAGAATTGAGGGGCATGGGGTGTTGTAGGGGGCATTTCCTGGTCACATGGCCTAGCAGAGCTGGCGGCACACTTGCCCATGTGTCCCAGGAGCCTAGACTGGCCTCTTCTACCTGGCAGGGTGCTTGGAAATAATGCCAGCACCTCCATCCCTTCCACTGGTCTTCCCAGTGAGTGAGCTGGGGAGAAGGAAGGCCAGATTCTTCTGCTGGAGGGTGTGAGTGAAATGAGTCAGCCATGGGCAGGGTCAGGGAAGGCTTCCTGGAGGCAGGTGCCTTGGAAGATGGGAGGATGTAGCTCATGGCTAGGAGAGCAACCTTCCCTGGAGAGAGAAGCCCCAGCATCCCCTCTGCTCCCCCTCCCCTTGTGCTGAAGGGAGAAGAACAACCTGGCCCACAGCCTGCAGGTGGCCCAGCAGCAGGCTGAGGAGCTGCGGCAGGAGCGGGAGAAGCTGCAGGCCACCCAGGAGGAGCTGCGGCGCCAGCGGGACCGGCTGGAGGAAGAGCAGGAGGACGCGGTGCAGGACGGTGCACGAGTGCGCCGGGAGCTTGAACGCAGGTGAGCAGCATCCCGTCACCCTGCCAGGGCACTTCAAATGTGCCTCGGGTCCCCTGACAGTGCCCTGGGATGGGGGGTAGGGAGCACCCCCTGGGTCCTGGGCCTCCTGCCATCTCGACCCCTCTGATGTTGGGTTTTCTAACCAGACCCATTTCAGGAAATTGGGGCTCAGGGAGGTGTAGTCACTTACCTGGGATCAGAGAACTAGTAAAAGGTCTTGGATGATAATAACAACAATAATTAAAATAATAACAGTAGTAATATTAATAATAGTATTATTATTTTTTTGAGATGGAGTTTTGCTCTTGTTGCCCAGGCTGGAGTGCAATGGCACGATCTTGGCTCACTGCAACCTCCTCCTCCCAGATTCAAGTGATTCTCCTCCCTCAGGCTCCCAAGTAGCTGGGATTACGGGCATATGCCAACATGCCCGGCTAATTTTGTATTTTTAGTAGAGATGGTTTCTCCATGTTGGTCAGGCTGGTCTCAAACTCCTGACCTCAGGTGATCCGTCCACCTTGTCCTCCCAAAGTGCTGGGCTTACAGGCATCAGCCACCACATCCGGCTAATAATAGTATTTTTAAAATTCAGCTATGATAATAATAATATCCTTATTAATTTCGTTAAGTGCCAGGAACCATTTTAAGCAATTCAGTTCTCTCATTTAACTCTCACGGTAGCTCTGTGATGTAGAAGCTGTTGTTATGTCTATTTTGTGGATGGTAAACTGAGGCACAGAGAAGCCATGTAACTTGCCCCAGGTCACACACTAGTCACAGAAGAGCTAGGATTTGAACCCAGGCATTCTACCTTCAGAATTAACCTCTTCACCGTTGCACTGCTTCCCTCTCTGGGACATGATGGATGATGTAATGTTTAGTAGATTGCGGTGGTGTATATTATTCTTGTTTCTAAAGGTCCTTGAGGAGATGTGTCAGGCACTATTTTAAGCGCATGTGAAGTTTGTATCCTTAAAACAGCCGGGTGTGGTGGCTCCTGCCTATAATCCCAACACTTTGGAAGGCCAAGGCAGATGAACTGCCTGAGGTCAGGAATTTGAGACTAACCTGGCCAACATGGGGAAACTCCATCTCTACTAAAACTATAAAAATTAGCCGGGCATGGTGATGAGCACCTGTAATCCCAGCTACTTGGGAGGCTGAGGTAGGAGAATCCCTTGAACCTGAGAGGCAGAGGTTGCAGTGAGCCGAGATTGCACCACTGTACTCCAGCCTGGGCAACACAGCGAGATTGTCTCAAAAAAACAATGTCATGAGGCAGGTGTTACCTCATTTTGCGGATGTGAAAACGGACGCCCAGGGTCATGGAGCTATGCAGTAGTGGGCTTGGTTGCCATGTGGATCAGGATCTTTCTCTCCAAACTCCTCCCTCAGACCTGGTCCCTGGCCCAGCATCCCGCTGGCTACAGGAAGTTCAGGGGAGGAAAGTGACATGGGCTACTGCCCACCCTCTTTCCCACAGCCATAGACAACTAGAGCAGCTGGAAGGGAAGCGCTCAGTCCTGGCCAAGGAGCTGGTGGAGGTGAGGGAGGCGCTGAGTCATGCCACACTGCAGCGGGACATGCTGCAGGCCGAGAAGGCCGAGGTGGCTGAGGCGCTGACCAAGGTGAGTCCCCGTTTGCTGCACAACCACAAACCTCCCTCTGACCCCTAGCCCCCAGCCTTCTCACTCTGGCATGGACTGGTCCCAATATCAGGCCAACCTCTGAGCCTGGTCACAGACTGACCCCTTCCTTCTGGATGCAGGCTGATCTTTGTTGCAGGCCACAGACCTCTGGACCTCTGGCCCCAACCATCAGAAGTGGATTGACCTCTCTTTATGGCCATATACCTCTCTTCCAGATACTCCTGGAGGCAGTGCCTGTAGCTCTGGGTCATCTGGTGCCTGAGACTCAGTTCCTGGGGTCTGAGAGTTGGGGCCATAGCCCAGAGAGTCCTGGGTCAGGGGCCTGCCCTGTCCGCTGCAGCCAGGGCTCTGAGCAGTGCTATCCCTAGACCCTACTTGGGGGATTCTCTGAACTCTGGCCCTGCCCACAGCTCTGTGGTGCGTGGCTTTTTTTTTTTTTTTGAGACGGAGTCTTGCTCTGTCACCCAGGCTAGAGTGCAATGGTGCGATCTCAGCTCACTGCAACCTCCACCTCCTGGGTTCAAGCGATTCTCCCGCCTCAGCCTCCCGAGTAGCTGGGCTTAAAGGCACCCACCACCATGCCCGGCTAATTTTTGTATTTTTAGTAGAGACGGGGTTTCACCATGTTGGCCAGGCTGGTCTCGAACTCCTGACCTCAGGTGATCTGCCCACCTTGGCCTCCCAAAGTGCTGGGATTACAGGCGTGAGCCACCGTGCCTGGCCGGAGCATGGCTTTTAAATGGCTCCATAAGCAGCAGGCTTTCTGCGGTGATATTTTTTTCCATCCCTCGCTGTGTTTCTTCCTTGTCTGTCCTCCCTTGTCTCTGAGAGTCCATCTCTCTGGGTCTCTTCTTGTCTCTCCTTACCTCCTCCTCACCTTTCTGCCTCTCCTCATCTTTCCGGGCCTGACCACCTCTGGCCGCTCTGGCCTGACCCTGCAGGCTGAGGCTGGCCGAGTGGAGCTTGAGCTCTCCATGACTAAGCTGAGGGCAGAGGAGGCCTCCCTGCAGGACTCCCTGTCCAAGATGAGTGCGCTCAACGAAAGCCTCGCTCAGGACAAGTTGGATCTGAACCGCCTTGTCGCCCAGGTATACTGCGCCCCTGCGGGCCCACCTGCCTTGCCCACCCATCCTCCCCACTCAGTGAGGCGTCCCGGGCCGCACCCTGCACCTGTCTGTCTTGGCCTCTGTCTCCCTTTCTGTCTCTGGTTCTCTCTGTCTCTATCTATCCTCAGTGTCAGAGCACAGAAGTTCGATGGGCCCTCCTCATCTCCCCGCCAGTGTCCTACACACCCAAGGGCACTGTCCCTCATTCCCCGGGAGCCTCCCCTGGGCTTTTGTGGGTGGTGGGTGGGTGGAGGAGGTGTCCTGGTCCTGGGAGGGATGCCCTGCTCAGGAGGCCCCACTCCTACCTGGCCCCCAGCTGGAGGAAGAAAAGGCAGCCCTGCAGGGCCAGCAGCGGCGGGCGGAGCAGGAGGCCACGGTGGCGCGGGAAGAGCAGGAGCGGCTGGAGGAGCTGAGGTTGGAGCAGGAGGTGGCACGGCAGGGCCTGGAGGGCTCCCTGCGAGTGGCTGAGCAGGCGCAGGAGGCGCTGGAGCAGCAGCTCCCCACACTGCGCCATGAGCGCAGCCGGCTGCAGGAGCAGCTGGCCCAGGTGGGCCGAGCTGTGTGTGGGGGGTTGTGGAGAGCATGTGGGGCAGGCTTCCTGCCTCCAGTCCTGGGTTAAGCCACAGGCACTGGAGCCTGCTTCTGGGTTAAATCCAGCCTCACTTCTGCTCACTGGGAACCTTGGACAAGCTGCTCAACCTCCCCATACCTCAGTTGGCCCATCTGTAACATGGGGCTAAGCATTCTTATTACAAAAGGAGATTCTGGCCAGGTGCAGTGGCTCACGCCTGTAATCCCAGCACTTTGGGAGGCCGAGGTGGGTGGATCACCTGAGGTCAGGAGTTTGAGACCAGTCTGGCTAACATGGTAAAACTCTGTCTCTACTAAAAGAAAACAAAAAATAGTTGGGCATGGTGGCAGGTGCCTGTAATCCCAGCTACTCGGGAGGCTGAGGCAAGAGACTCACTTGAACCCGGGAGGTGGAGGTTGCGGTGAGCCGAGATGACATCATTGCACTCCAGCCTGGGCAACAAGAGTGAAACTCTATCTCAAAAAAAAAAAGGAGATTCTGAAGAATACAGGGGAAAACTCGTGTAAGGACATTCAGAGGATGGTCTGGCCCTGAGTTACCAATCAGTACAGATTAATAATACGATATTAGGTCAAGACTTTTAGAATTGGAATCTTAGACTTTTGGGAATGTCACATCTGGAAGAGACCTTAGGGTTTCAGGGATCCAGGGACCTTCATGCAGTGTTTATCCTGGAGCGCCTGGGTTTCTGGGAGGAGCCTCTAGAGGATGGGGTGGTGGGTGCAGGAAGCAGGGTGCAAGTCTCCACCTTGAGGCCTGCTGAGCAGCACCACGGGTCTGTTTTGTATATGCAGCTTCCCTGCAAGTCTAGGGTAATAAAAGGGTTCTGTTACTCCCAAAGCTGAGTGAGGGCCCTGGTTTTTTTTGTTGTTGTTGTTTGGTTGGTTTTTGAGGCAGAGTCTCGCTCTGTTGCCCAGGCTGTACTGCAGTGGCACAATCTCAGCTCACTGCAACCTCCACCTCTGGGGTTCAAGCTATTCTGTGCCTCAGCCTCCCGAGTAGCCAGGACTACAGGCGTGCACCACCATGCCTGGCTAATTTTTGTATTTTTAGTAGAGACAGGACTTCACCACATTGGCCAGGCTGGTCTTGAGCTCCTGACCTCAAATGATCCACCCACCAAAGCGCTGGTATTATAGGCATGAGCCACCATGCCTGTCCGGGCCTCGTTTTCATATGCACATGCATTGCAGATCTAGAGCAAGGTCATGACTTGCCCAAGTACATATAGCACATCAGGGCAGACCCTGGGCTCGAACCCAGGCCTTCTGCCAGAACTGGGTTAGGCCCAGAGTTGGGGTGCGGCATGACAAACAAGCTGGGGGATGCTGGGAGTACTGCTCACAGTCTCTGGGTGGGGGCAGCTCTCCCGGCAGCTGAGCGGGCGGGAGCAGGAGCTGGAGCAGGCCCGGCGGGAGGCCCAGCGGCAGGCGGAGGCGCTGGAGCGCGCGGCCCGGGAGAAGGAGGCACTAGCCAAGGAGCGCTCTGGCCTGGCCGTGCAACTGGCAGCCGCAGAGCGTGAAGGCAGGACCCTGTCAGAGGAGGCCACACGCCTGCGGTAAGGCCTTGGGCTTTGCCCAACCCGCCCTGGGGGGGTCTTCCTGGGGCCACACCATGGCCAGCCACACCCAGGCATTGGCCCCCAGGGGCAGTTACTAAGGAGCCTGGCTTGCCAACACTTCCTAGCTATGGCTCAGGCTTCCCCAGGGAGGGTGGGCCTCACCAGGCAGGTAGCTTGGCACTCGGCCCATGCCTGGCCATGCCCTGAGATCCACAGTTTCCTGGGGCCAGGCAGGCTGAGTCCCAGGGCCTCAGGGACTGTATGTGCTGCAGCTTGGAGAAGGAAGCCCTGGAGGGTAGCCTGTTTGAGGTGCAGCGGCAGCTGGCCCAGCTCGAGGCCCGCCGGGAGCAGCTGGAAGCCGACGGGCAGGCCATGCTGCTGGCCAAGGAGACCCTGACTGGTACGAGGGGCCGGGGACTTGTGGGGAACACCAGGCTCCTGCCCAGACTGCAACCTTTCAAAGTCCAGGGTCTCACAGAAGTTGAGAGCACTGGAGTAGGAGTCTGGCTGGCCTGGGTTCCAGTCTTGCGCTACCACTTAGATCTGCTCTTCCCTTGAGCAAGCCCCTTTCCTCTCTGGGCTGCAGATTCCTCATCTGATCATTAGAGGTGACAGTGCCCACCTTCTAAGCCTGTTGCCAGGATGAGGTGGGAAAAGCGTATGAAGGTCGCGGCACCGTGTCTGGCTTGGTCGACAGTAACTGCTGTTCATCCACCATCAGGCCTGTTAGAGTCTGAGTTCTCTGTGGTTTTCAGATGATTCTCTTGTGCCAAAATCCCAGCGCCACATCTCTGCATAGTTCCCCATCCAGTCTCTGAACTCAGGGCTGCTTTCTGCTCACCTAACATTAACTAAGCACCTACTTGGGTCATGGAAATTAATTTTCCTGTCCATGTCCACCTGAGCCAGACAGAATCGGGAAGGGAAATGCTGGTGTGTTTCCAACCTGGGAGGTGGTTCTTAGATGGTCCATGTGGCTATACCATTTCCATTTCCTGTAGTCATTTCCACTAATGCTGATAGTTAACACTTGACAGGTATGTGTATGTCAGTCATTAAAGGAGATGCTGTATGGGTAGCTGTGCAGCTTTGGGAAGTCACTGCTGGTCTCCTCTGAGCCTCCATTTCATCATCTGTTAAATGGGGATGAGGATAAACTACCTAGGCATGTTATGAAGACAAAATGAAGTTATGTCCAGAATACTTAGCTGGGTGCTCAATCAGTAATAGGGTTTTTTTTCCTTTTTTTTTTAGACAGAGTGTCACTCTTGTCGCTCAGGCTGGAGTGCAGTGGTGCAATCTCAGCTCACTGCAACTTCCGCTCCCAGGTTCAAGCGATTCTTCTGCCTCAGCCTCCAAAGTAGCTAGACTACATGCGCCCGCCACCACACTTGGCTAATTTTTGTATTTGTAGTAGAGACAGGGTTTCACCATGTTGGCCAGGCTGGTCTCGAACTTCTGACCTAAGGTGATCCCCATACCCCAGCCTCCCAAAGTGCTGGGATTACAGGCATGAGTTATGGCACCTGGCCTAGGGTTGTTATATCTTTGATATCCTTCCCATTTGGGAGGCCATCTCATCAGTCATTTTATGTCTTTGATGCTAGGTAGGCAGAAAAGGGACCAGGGCCAGTGGGCCCATGTGGCAGGTAGGGAAACTGAGGCCTAGAGAGGGCAAGCCATTTCTTCAAGAGGACCCATCCTAGATGCCAGGCAGGCCCTCTCCCTCTGGGATTTTGCCCATGTGGCTCACGTGGCCTAAGTCTGCTGGCCCAAGGAGAGGATTCAACCCAACCCTGCCCTTTCCTCCATTCTTCTTGTGCAGGGGAGTTGGCGGGCCTGCGGCAGCAAATAATAGCTACACAAGAGAAAGCCAGTCTAGACAAGGAGCTGATGGCCCAGAAGCTGGTGCAGGCTGAGCGGGAAGCCCAGGCCTCTCTGCGGGAGCAGCGGGCAGCCCACGAGGAGGACTTACAGCGACTCCAGCGCGAAAAGGTTTGAGCAGTAGGGGGAGGGGTGGGCAGGACTCTGAGCTACTGTCTCGCCATCTTTCTTGCTCTACCTTGGTCCCTACATCTGTGAAATGGGACTTAATCTCTGTTATGGAGGCCCTGGGGATAGCTGGGAGGACTGGGGTATGGGGAGATTGTGATCCTTATTAGGCATGCAGATTCCCAGGTCCCAAATCTGGTCCAGCCCTGGTAATCTTGATGCAGAGGGTCCACAATCACATTTGGGAAATGCTAACCTAATGTACAGCAGGTGAGCATTTTTATTTGCTAAGAAGTACTGTTTGCATATGAAGGGCCACTCAGACCTGAGCATATAGAAAGGCAAGGGGAAGTTACTAGAACACTGACTCTGTGGTTATATTGCCTGGGTTTGAATCTAATCTTGGTCGCTTACTAGTAATGCTACCCAAGGTGTCTGTGCCTTCATTTCTCCTCCTGTAGAAATAGGGATAGGATAGTAGAAGGTATTGAGGATGAGGTGAGACCATCCGCATAAAGGGCTTAGCATAGTGACTGGCACTTAGCAAATGCTGCATAAGTTATTGCTGGCACTGGCATGCTCTCTGGAGTGGCCCTCAGGACAGGGGCCATGGGCCACCAAATCCTGGACAGGACAGGGCTGCCTCTGACAGTGGTACAGGCTATGACTACGTGGCTCCAGGGGACACCACTCACCCTGCAGTCCCCTTGGCCTTGGGTGATTGTTATCACACTTCTCCAGCAGGTGGTGGTAAAGCTCTTTAAGAAGGGATGGCTTGGCCGGGCACGGCTCACGCCTGTAATCCCACCACTCTGGGAGGCTGAGGTGGGCGGATCATGAGGTCAGGAAATGGAGACTATCCTGGCTAACATGGTGAAACCCTGTCTCTACTAAAAATACAAAACATTAGTCGAGCGTGGTGGCACACACCTATATCCCAGCTACTTGGGAGGCTGAGGCAGGAGAATCGCTTGAACCGTGGAGGCAGAGGTTGCAGTGAGCCAAGATTATTGCACCACTGCACTCCTGGGCGACAGAGCAAGGCTCCGACTTGAAAAAAAAAAAGAAGAGGCAGCTCTGTGCTTCTCACAAAGTTGCTAGGGGCGAGTGCTGGGGCAGGCACCTTCCCTCAGCCCCTCGGGGGGCTGCTCTTTGCCTGTGAGCTCTACCTGCCCACCTATCCAGTTCCCAGGGAGCTAAACTCCTACGGCCTCCCTCTTGCTCTTACCCTTTGTGCTGCCTGGCTTGGCCTCATTAATGTCCCCAAATCTGTGTCCTTCTCTCCAGCTCCTCTGCCACCCCGACCCCCTTCATTCCTCACAGCCAGTCCTAATTCCCCTCCACCCCAACCCTGCTCCCTCTTCGCATCTATCAGAATATCCCCTAAGCAGAACATCAGATGCTCCTTGTCACCTTGACTCGAGTCCTCTCCCCACTCCCCGCACTGTCCTTAGAATCCCTGTGGCCCACATGGCCTGGCGTGGCCTGGCCACTGCCTGGGGCTCTGGTGCGTGGCTCACCGTATCCCATTTCCCTCTATGCCCTGAGTCCTCTAGGTCTTTCCAGGGGCTGTGCTGTTGGCCTGGGGTTATCTTTTCTCTTTTACCTGGCTGAGGCTACTTGTCCCTTCTCAGGGGATCACGCTCGGACCCCCAGGCCAGCCCACTGCTACTCCTGGACCCTTTTACAGCCTTAGTGTGTCGGCATCACAGCCCTCATCACCCCCTTGTAGTTACCTGGTCACCCTCCCTATCTCTGAGAGTATGGTGGCCAGATGGTTCTTGCTGCCCTAAGGTTTGGGGAGTCTGCCTGTGCCCCTCCTGAGGTATCACATGTGCCGGGTCCTGGCCCCTTCAGGAGGCAGCATGGCGGGAACTGGAGGCCGAGCGGGCCCAGCTGCAGAGTCAGCTGCAGCGTGAGCAGGAGGAGCTGCTGGCCCGGCTGGAGGCCGAGAAGGAAGAGCTGAGTGAGGAGATTGCTGCACTGCAGCAGGAGCGCGACGAGGGCCTCCTCCTGGCCGAGAGCGAGAAGCAGCAGGTTCGTGAGCCCTGGCGCAGCCTTCGCGGCTCTCCGAGCTGCTCCTGTTCTCGGGCTGGGCCCCGCTTAGCCACCTGGCAGCCGGGAGCCCTGGGGCAGGCCACTTCCCTCTTGGGGGCCTCAGTTTCCTCACCTGCAGGATGGGATTAGAAGGAGGTTCACGAGGCTTTGCTGTGCTCCATGCCTGGGACACAGCACTTGCTGAGTGACAGTGACAGTCATGACACCAGGAAAGCTGTTCTGTATTCTCTCATGCTTCGTCCCACCCCAGGCTGGGCATGGATCCTCACGGCTGCCTTCTGAGCAGTCCCTGTGAGGCCCACAGGCATCAGCTGACCTGTCCCCACAGTACCAAATCCCTAACTTTCCCATCATGTAATGAGACAGGGCAGACCTTGCCCATCTCCTCTCCTCAACAGCTGTGTACCTGGGTGAGTCACTTTGCCCCCTTGAGCCTCCGTTTACTCCTCTGTAAAATAGAAGAATGAAGGGCAGGCGAGGTGGCTCATGCCTGTAATCCCATCACTTTGGGAAGCCAAGGTAGGCAGATCACCTGAGGTCAGGAGTTTGAGACCAACCTGACCAACATGGAGAAACCCCGTCTCTACTAAAAATACAAAATTAGCCGAGTGTGGTGGCAGGTACCTGTAATCTAGCTACTCGGGAGACTGAGGCAGGAGAATCACTTGAACCCAGGAGGCAGAGGTTGCAGTGAGCTGAGATCGCACCACTGCACTCCAGCCTGAGTGACAAGAGAGAAACTCTGTCTCAAAAAAAAAAAAAGGGAAGAATGGAAGACTCTGTCGTAGGGGCGTCATGGCGGGTTGGTGAGCTCTGTGGGTGGTATCCATGTCCGGGTTCTTGTGACTGCTGTTGTGCCCTTTTCCAGGGCTGCCTCTGCCCTGGGTCCACCTGCAGTGGCACACTCAGGCCTCTAAGCCCCCAGTGGCCACACTTCCCAGGCAGGAAGAAGTCTGAGCATCCTCCCAGGACCAGCCCATCCCCCAAGCCCTTTGTCCTCTGCCTCTGCCCAGGCTTTGTCTCTGAAGGAGTCTGAGAAGACGGCGCTGTCAGAGAAGTTGATGGGCACACGGCACAACCTGGCCACCATCTCCCTGGAGATGGAGCGGCAGAAACGAGATGCCCAGAGCCGGCAGGAGCAGGACCGGGTAGGGTGGGCCGGGCAGCTGGGTGTCTATCTCATCGAGAGGCACTGGCCGAGGACCCCCCACCATGTCCTGGAGAAGCTTCCAGGCTGTGGGAGAGGAGGTTCAGCCCTTCCTTTGGGAGCCCCATCTGAGGGAGGTGGCTCAGCCCTGCCCTGGAGAATCCTTTTGGCCTGAGGGAGAGCCTGGCCACATGGACAGCATTCACAGTGCATCCAGGGGTCAGCAGAGGGTCCGGGAGGCCAATGGGAGGGGCCATGTTTGGAGCTGAAAGTGGACAGTGCAGCCAGCGAGTTGGGAGCAGCTGGGGGCCGGGGAACACACCAGGACCAACTTTGAGGAGCCCCTCTGTCCCAGAGTACTGTGAACGCTCTGACGTCCGAGCTGCGGGACCTACAGGCCCAGATGGAGGAGGCTGCTGCGGCCCACGCCCAGGAGGTGAGGAGGCTGCAAGAGCAGGCCCGAGACCTGGGCAAACAGCGCGACTCCTGTCTTCGAGAGGTGAGCAGGCGCTCCCCTCTTCCGAGCAGCACACCCTAAATGGCGCTGTGTGTCTTGGGGCTGGTCCTGTGGGACCCGGGAGAGTGTAAGATTCCTCCCTGCATTTGAGGACCAATGAATGGCAACTTACAAAGGAGGCAGCAAGCACTCATGAAGCACCTGTTGTGTGCAGGTGAGATCTGGCCTCAAGGAGGGGTGAGTAGGGTCTCTGCCCTCTTGCTGCTGTGCACAGAACAGTCCTGACTGATGGTGACTTCAGGTCAAAACGTTACTGATTACAGCATGCCTTGCTCAAATGATAACTCACAGCCTGCAGTCCGAGCACTGCAGAGGGATGGGGCAGGCTCCCTGGGGCCAGGGATCTGGGGTACAAGACCCAGCTTGAGGGGGGGACCCTGACTGCTGGCCTGGGGACATGTGCCGTGCACACAGGCAGAAGAGCTTCGGACCCAGCTGCGTCTTCTGGAAGATGCCCGCGACGGGCTGCGGCGGGAGCTGCTGGAGGCCCAGCGCAAGCTGCGTGAGAGCCAGGAGGGCCGTGAGGTGCAGCGCCAGGAGGCGGGCGAGCTGCGGCGCAGCCTGGGCGAGGGCACCAAGGAGCGCGAGGCCCTGCGGCGCTCCAATGAGGAGCTGCGGGCCGCTGTGAAGAAGGCAGAGAGCGAGCGCATCAGGTGAGGCGTCACGGGGAGCAGGGGGACCAGCCCCAAGTCCTCACGGAATCCCATCCCTGAGACCTAACTTCACCCCGAAGGTTCTGGGGAAATTGCCCAGATAGGGATTCTCTGTCTCCTAAGCAGAGCCTGGTACCTGGGCCATTTTAGGAGGGTTTCCTCCCAATTGATTGGGGAACGGGGCAGAGGGGCAGTGGGCAGAGTTGGGTCCAGACTCAGACCCACCTGGCATCATCACCCTGGAGACCAGGTCCCCTCCTGCAGTCACTGATCTACCCCTCCCAGCTGAGGGCCTGGGCCCAGCCCTGGGAGGCTCAGCTCTTGGGAGGGGCCACATAGGCAGGCAGTGCCTGACCCACTCCAGGAACCGGTGGAGGTGGCTTTTGTGTAGAGCCACGGGCTACTCCCAGGACCCAGGGCTACCTCTGACCTCTGCCCTCTCCAGCCTGAAGCTTGCCAACGAGGACAAGGAGCAGAAGCTGGCACTCCTGGAGGAGGCACGGACAGCCGTGGGCAAGGAGGCTGGGGAACTGCGGACTGGGCTGCAGGAGGTGGAGCGCTCACGGCTGGAGGCTCGGCGGGAGCTGCAGGAGCTCCGGCGGCAGGTACTCTCCCTGTGCCACCCCTTATCCCGGGCTTGCTATGTGCCCCAGGGCCGGTAGCTCTCACTTTCTGGAATCGTATTTCCCCATATGTAAAACCAGGGGCTTAAGCTATGACCAGCCCTCTCACGTAACCTTGGTGTGAATGGATGGGCTTTGAGGAGTCCCTGAGTCCCTGAAACTGTGCAAAAGTCTGCGTGCATTTGTGTGCACACTCAGGCTCACACTTCTCCAAGGGAGGAGCTGGTGTCCTTGTCAAGTTCCCGAAGGACTCTGCCAAAGACAAAAGCTACAGATTTCATGAACTAGGTCAGGGGCTAGCAAATAGTGTTTTGTGAAGAGCCCAAATGGTAAATTTTTCCAGCTTAACGGGCCACCCAGTCTCTGTTGCAACTACTTGACTCAGCTGGGGTGGTGAGAGAGCAGTCCCAAATGGCGTGGACGGGTGGGTGTGGGTTCCAGACTTTGTTTAGGGACACTGAAATGTGAGTTTTCTGTCGAGAAATTTTGTTCTTTCTTTAGACATAATCCCTTTTCTCTTCTCTTTTCTTTTTCTTTTTCTTTCTTTTGAGATGGAGTTTCACTTTTGTTGCCCAGGCTGGAGTGCAATGGCACAATCTCAGCTCGCTGTAACCTCCGCCCCCAGGGTTCAAACGATTCTCCCGCCTCAGCCTCCCGATTAGCTGGGACTGCTGGCACCTACCACCAACACATCCAGCTGATTTTTGTATTTTTAGTAGAGACAGGGTTTCACTGTGTTGGCCAGGCTGGTCTTGAACTCCTGACCTCATGATCCACCCATCTCAGCCTCCCAAAGTGCTGAGATTACAGGCGTGAGCCACTGCATCTGGCCAGAAATGATTCATTTTCAACTATTTTAATATGTCAAAAAAAAAGTCCTTAGCTCATACCCTTATAGAAACAGGAGACTGGCTGAATTTGGCCTGTGGGCTGTAGTTTGCCGACCCATGAATTAGATGATCCAAACTCATCAACAGCAGCACGCATTGAACAAGCACCTGCTGTCCACGGGGCACTGCCCTGGACACTGTGGGCTCAGGCTTCTCACTCTAGAAGACGCAAAGAACATGAGGTGGCCTCATTCATCACCTAGGTGCTGCCTCATCCAGAGATGCCACAGCCAGGCCAGGTGCAGTGGTTCACGCCTATGATCCCAGCACTTTGGGAGGCAGAGGCCGGTGGATCACTTGAGCCCAAGAGTTTTTGAGACCAGCCCGGGCAACATGGTGAAAACCTGTCTATACTAAAAATACAAAAAATTAGCCAGCCGTGGTGGCTCATGCCTTTAATTTCACACTTTGGGAGGCCAAGGTGGGAGGACTGCTTGAGCCTAGGAGTTCAAGACTAGCCCAGGCAACATAGTGAGAACCAATCTTTACAGAAAATTTAAAAAATAGCTCAGTGTGGTGGCACGCTCCTGGAGTCCCAGTTACTCAGGAGTCTGAGGTGGGAGTAAATCTTGAGCCCAGAAGTCAAGGCTGCATCGAGCGATGATTGCACCACTGCACTCCAGCCTGCACTACAAAGCAAGACCCTGTCTCTAAAAGAAGTTTAAAAAATTATTTTTATTTTATTTATTTGAGATGGAGTTTCGCTCTTGTTGCCCAGGCTGGAGTGCAATGGCACAATCTCTGCTCACTGCAACCTTCACCTCCTGGGTTCAAGTGATTCTCCTGCCTCAGCCTCCCAAGTAGCTGGGATTACAGATGCATGCCACCAAGCCTGACTGATTTTTTTTCGTATTTTTAGTACAGATAGGGTTCACTATGTTGGTCAGACTGGTCTTGAACTCCTGATGTAAGGTGATCCACCCACCTCAGCCTCCCAAAGTGGTGGGATTATAGGTGTGGGCCACCATGCCTGGCCCTCCACCAAATTTTTTTTAATCAAAAAAAAGTGATATCACAACTCGATAGTCAGATATACTGTGATACCCAGAGGTACCAGAGCTGAAAGAACAAATCCTCGACCAGGATTGGTGGCTCACGCCTGTAATCCCAGCACTTTGGGAGGCCAAGGTGGTCAGGAGTTCGAGACCGGCCTGGCCAACATGGTGAAACCCCGTCTCTACTAAAGATACAAAACATTAGCCAGGCATGGTGGCACATGCCTGTAATCCCAGCTACTTGGGAGGCTGAGGCAGGAGAATTGCTTGAACCCTGGAGGCAGAGGTTGCAGTGAGCCAAGATCACACCATTGCACTCCAGCCTGAGTGACAGAGTGAGACTCCGTCTCAAAAAAAAAGAACAAATCCTCTCCACCTCCCACCACAGCCCCTTTCACCCAGGCCCCTTCCTGAGAAACCACAAGACTCCCTGAAAGGAAGTAATGTTTGCGTGCCAGGCTCTTACTAGGTGCGTTGCATGCTATGGCATCTCGTGTTACCCCTGCTGTAGCACCATGGGCTAGGTAGGCAGTATCCCCACCTGCCCCTGTGGAGAAATAGGGGCTTAGAATATTGTGCTTGTCTCAGATCGAATCCTAGTCTGCTGTGTGTGGGCTGTGTGACCTTGGGCAGGTTACTTTGACTCTCTGAGGCTCAGTTTTCTCATCTGTTAAATAGGGATAATGTTACTACCTACATCATATAGCACTGTATGAAGATTAAATGAGTTAATGTAACTGAAGTGCTTAGAACAGGCCTGGATACGGGTGGTAGGTGCTCCAAAAATGTTCATCACCATTGTAGAGGTGAAAGAAACCCAGGTGTGGTTCTGGCCTGTGAGCGCCTGGTCTGCTCAAGGCTGAGCCCTCCTATTATACCCACCCCCTCATGAAAGGTAGTTTTGGTCCATTGATGAAATGGTAAACAGGCCACTGGTGCCCAAGTGCCTGGCATCACTCGAGCTCAGTGTAGTTATCTAGAGGCTGGCTCCCAGTGGGTACGGGGTGGTATTTGATGCATGTGTCCTTAGAGCAATAGGTCCCGAGTGCCCTGGGGCCAGGACTAGGGGATATAGGGGCAGAGCTGAACCTGCTGCCATTCCCGCTCTCACAGATGAAGATGCTGGACAGTGAGAACACCAGGCTGGGCCGGGAGCTGGCAGAGCTGCAGGGCCGCCTGGCGCTGGGTGAGCGGGCAGAGAAGGAGAGCCGACGGGAGACCCTGGGCCTCCGGCAGAGGCTGCTGAAGGGCGAGGCCAGCCTGGAGGTGATGCGGCAGGAGGTAACTGGGCAGGCGGGCAGGCTGGTACATCCTTCCTCCCCCCAGCAAGAAGCAGGTGGGCATCCCAATGCGAGGCTCATTCTGAAAGGCTCCTCCTTATGGCTGTTCCTTCCCCCACTCCTTGAGACTCTTCCCCAGTTATAATAACAACCCAAATAACAACAACCCAAAGAACAGTGGGTCTACTGTGTGCCACCACAGAACGGGTGGGGGAGGCCCTGTAGATACGCCCTTATTTGATTCTCCCAGCAGCCCCATGGGGTAGATACTGTTAGCCCAATTCTTTTTTTTTTTTTTTTTTTTGAAACGGTGTCTCACTCTGTCGCCCAGGCTGGAATGCAGTGGCGCGATCTTGGCTCACTGCAACCTCCACCTCCCAGGTTTAAACGATTCTTCTGCCTCAGTCTCCTGAGTAGCTGGGATTACAGCTGCCCGCCACCATGCCCAGCTAATTGTTTTGTATTTTTAGTAGAGAGAGGATTTCACCATGTTGGTCAGGCTGCTCTGGAACTCCTGACCTCAGATGATCCACCTGCTGCGGCCTCCCAAAGTGCTGGGATTACAGGTGTGAGCTACGGTGCCCATCCTACTGTTAGCCCCATCTTACAGAGCCCTCAGAGAGGCCAAGGGATTTACCCACAGTCACACAGCCACCCAGGCCTGTCTGACTCCAAAGCCCACACATTTTCCACTCTGCCTTTTCTGGCTGTTTCGCCCCCATGAGTCTGTTATATGGCCCGGACCAAGCCACTTCATTTTTGTGCCTCAGAGCGATCATGGGAAACGGGCTGGCACAGCAGGGCATGTATGAAGGGCCCTGGCACAGGTCCTGGTACCCAGTTGCTCAGTAGATGAGGTTTCCTGTGAAACTGGTGACTGTGAGAGGCTGACTCTCTAAACAGCAGGGGTGGCTTAGTGTCTGTGTGACCACGCATGCCATCAGTAAATAATTTTTTAGTGCATGCCCCACTGTGTGCAGATTTATTGACAAATTATGTGCAAGGAGAGGCATTGTAGCCTAGTGGTTAAGGGAACAGCCTCTGGACACACCTCCCTCTGGAACCAGTAGGCCCTTAACCTTCCTGGCCGTTAACTGTGTTCCCAACTGCAGCCCGCAGCCCCTGTGTGGCCCTGTGTAGAGTGCATTTCACTTCCCCAACTCCCCGCCTTCCCCCCAACCCCCAGGGCTGTGAGTACATGTGATTAATAAGCTGCTGTCAAGCTTTAAAAAAAAAAAAAACAAAAACAGCTGGGCAGGGTGGCTCACGCCTGTGATCCCAGCAACTTTGGGAAGCCGAGGCTGGCGGATCACTAGAGGCCAGGAGTTGGAGACCAGTCTGGCCAACATGGCAAAATCCTGTCTCTACTAAAAATACAAAAATTAGCTGGGCATGGTGGTGCTTGCCTGTAATCCCAGCTACTCCGGAGGCTGAGGTGGGAGGATCACTTAAACCCGGGAGGTGGAGGTTGCAGTGAGCCGAGATTGCGACACTGCACCCCAGCCTGGGCGACAGAGCTAGACTCCATCTCCAAAAACAAAAAAACAAAAAACCCCACAAAACAAAAACAAAAACAAAAACCCGGCCTCTGGAGCTAGAGTGCCTGGCTTTGAATCCCAGCTCTGCAGTTTACTAACTCTGTGGCCTTGGACAAGTTATTTAGTATCTCTGTGCCTGTTTCATCTTCTGTAAAGTGAGGTTGATTACTGCAACAAGAGCGAAACTCTGTCTCAAAAAACAACAAATCGACAAAATGAACAAATCCTAGTATTTTCTCCCACACTCCGGCGATGTTTTTGCACTGCCTGCCTAAGTGGCGAGCACCGAAGGAGCAAGAGCTGTGCTGATCACACAGCCAGGGACAGTGGGCTCCAGTCTGGGCGTTGGGGGTGGGGCATCGGGTTGGAGGAGGCCTTGCCAACCCCACCTCTTGGCATCACTCCAGCTCCAGGTAGCCCAGCGGAAGCTGCAGGAACAAGAAGGCGAGTTCCGGACCCGCGAACGAGGCCTGCTGGGCTCCCTGGAGGAGGCACGCACCACCGAAAAGCAGCAGCTGGACCACGCCCGCGTCCTGGAGCTGAAGCTGGAGGCGGCGCGGGCCGAGGCTGCAGAGCTGGGCCTGCGGCTGAGCGCGGCCGAGGGCCGGGCACAAGGCCTGGAGGCCGAGCTGGCCCGCGTGGAGGCGCAGCGGCGCGCGGCGGAAGCCCAGCTGGGCGGCCTGCGCTCGGCTCTGCGCCGGGGCCTTGGCCTCGGTCGCGCGCCCAGCCCAGCCCCGCCAGCGGTGCCCGGCTCCCCTGCCCGGGGTGCGCCCGCTGGAGGTAAGCACAGCGCGGGGCGGCAGAGAAGGGGGGAGGTGGGCGGGCCGCACTGAGGCCCCGCCCCCACATTACAGTTTTTTTTTTTCAAGGAGCTCACCTTTCGCTGGGCCACGCCCCTCCACCGAGGCTCGCCTCTTAGTCCCCCCCCATTACCGAGGCCCCTCCCTTCACTGATCCATGTTTCTCTAGGGCGCTTTTTTTTTTTTTGGATAAGGCCTCACTGTTGTCCGGGCTCAACTGGTCTTCCCTCCTCAGCCTCCTGAGTAGCTGGGATACAGGTGTACCACCATGCCCAGCTAATTTTTGTAGTTTTTGTAGGGCTCACTGTGTTGCCCAGGCTGGTCTTAAATTCCTGGCTTCAAGCGATCCTCCTGTCTCTGCCTCTCAAAGTGTTGGGATTACAGGAATGAGCCATAGCACCTGGTCTAGGTCGCTTCTTTTTGGAGGGAGGGGAGGTGGTTCTTTATTTTTAATTTTTGAGACAGGGTCTCACTCTGTCACCCTGATTGAAGTGCAGTAGTGTGATCTCGGCTCACTGCATCCTCTGCCTCCTGGGCTCAAGTGATCCTCCCACCTCAATCTCCTGAGTAACTGGGACTACAGGCATATACTACCACGTCCGGTTAATTTTTGTATTTTTAGTAGAGACAGGGTTTCACCATGTGGCCCAGGCTGATCTCGAACTCCTGGACTCAAGCAGTCCTCCCGCCTCGGCCTCCCAAAGTGCTGGGATTACAAGCATGAGCCACCACGCCTTTCCTGGATGGGGAGATGGAGGGTTTTAATGCCCATGACTCCTTTTCTGACTTTCTGAGCCTCCATCCTTAGTTGACCCTGCCCTCCCTCTAGCAACACCTTGTTTTCTTCAGCCTCTCATCCTCAGCTCCACACCATGCTTGTGACCTCAACATCTCCCTCAAATAGATACACTGCCAGGCCTGACCCCTGCTAGGAAATCCTTCCAAAGGAAAAACCAGGCACCGGACATTGCTGTTCGGAATGTGAAATGCTATAGTCACTGTGGAAAATAGTTTGGCAGTTCCTTAGAACGCTAAAAATAGAATTACTGTAGACCCAGCAGTTCCACTTGTAGGTATATACCCAAAAGAACTGAAAACAGGGGCGTGAGCAGATATTTGAGCACCAGTGCTCATTGCAGCATTACTCACAATAGTCAAAGGAAACAGCCCAAATGTCCATCTACAGATGAATGCATAAACCAAATGCGGTGTGGACAGACCATGGAATATTATCTGGCCTTCAAAAGGAATGACGTTCTGATACATGCCATAACACGAGAAAACCTTGACAACATTACTCTAAGCGAAATCCATGTCACCAAATGACCAATACAGTATGATTCCACTTATATGAAATATCTAGAATAAAGATATTTGTAGAGACAGAAAGCAGATTAGAGGTTACTAAGGGCTGAGGATTAGGGGGTTACTGCTTTATATGGTACTTAAAGTTTCTGTTTGGGGCTATCCTAGCTTGCCAGAGCTGCTGTGACAAAGGACAGTATCCTTGGTGTCCGAGGGGGATTGGTTCTAGGACCCCATTGGATACCAAAATTGGTGCATGTTCAAGTCTTTGATATAAAATGGCATAGTACTTGTACATTACATATGTGCACACTGCCATATACTTTCAGTCATCTTTAGGTTACTCACATACCAAATACAGTTAAATGGAAATAGTTGTTTTAATGTATCGTTTTTAATTCGTCTTTTTTTTTTTTAAGATGGAGTCTTGATCTATTGCCCAGGTTGGAGTGCGGTAGCATGAGCTCAGCTCACTGCAATCTCTGCCTCCCGGGTTAAAGTGATTCTCCTGCCTCAGCCACACCTGGCTAATTTTTGTATTTTTAGTAGAGACAGGGTTTCACCATGTTGGCCAGGCGAGTCTTGAACTCCTGACTTTAAGTGATCTGCCCACCTCAGCCTCCCAAAGTGCTGGGATTACAAACGTGAGCCATTACATCCTGGCTAATTTTTGTATTTTTTTTTTCAGTAGAGACGGGGTTTCACCATGTTGGTCAGACTGGTCTCAAACTCCTGACCTATTGGGCCAGACTCCTGACCATCCAGTCGGGATGATCTGGGAACAGATGATGGTGATGGTTGCACAACAGTGAATGTAATTCATGCCGCTCAGTTGTACACTTAAAAATGGTGAAAATGTGCCAGGAGCGGTAGCTTATGCCTGTAATCTCAGCACTCTGGGAGGCCTAGGTGGGCGGATCACCTGAAGTCAAGAGTTGAGGACCAGCTTGGCTAACATGATGAAACCCCATTTCTACTAAAAAAATACAAAAAATTAGCCAGGCACACTGTCGCGCATGTGAAATCGCAGCTACTCGGGAGGCAGAGGCAGGAGAATCGCTTGAACCCAGGAGGCAGAGGTTGCAGGGAGCTGAGATTGCACCATTGCACTCCAGCCTGGGCAACAAGAGCAAAATTCTGTCTCCAAAAAAAAAAAAAAAAAAAGAAACATGAAAATAGGTTGGGTGCAGTGGCTCATGCCTTTAATCACAGCTCTTTATGGGGCTGAGCAGGGTGGATCACTTGAGTCCAGGAGTTCGAGACCGGCCTGGGCAACATGGCGAAACCCCATCTCTATAAAACAACAACAACAATTAGCTAGGCATGGTGGCATATGCCTGTAGTCCTAGCTACTTGGGAGGCTGAGGCAGGAGGATCTATTGAGCCTGTGAAGTCCAGGCTACAGTGAGCTGTGATCATACCACTGTGCTCCAGCCTGGGCAACAGAGCAAGACCCTCTCTAAAAAAAAATGGTGAAACTGGGACACTTTTATGTTATATATGTTTTGTCACAACAACAAAAAAAAAAAATGGGGAAAAGCCAAGGGAGAGGCCAGGGCTGTTTATGTGGGGGCAGCAGGTCCCTCACTAAGGAGGTGATGGGGAAGGGGAGAGCAGTCGTGAGCTGGGACTTGGGGCGAGTAGGGAGGTCTGAAGTGGAGGCATCTCTTCCTGTGGACAGCAGGGGCCAGCAGTCCTAAGAGCATCAAGCAGGAGAGTGAGGGGTGGGGATGAAGGGCTTGCTGCAGTAGACATTGCAGGACTTTTACCCCGAGATGATAGGACCTTCTAGAGCTGGAGGCCCCAGGTGCAGGCCTGCTTCTTTGGGAACCTCTGAGTGGGGCCCTTTGGGTGGTGACCAAGTTTGTGGCTGCCGGGCAGTTTTGGTGTCGCTCTGCCATTGCCAAGGCAGGATGCTCATGGCAGGACCCCTGTCCTGCAGTTCCAGTACCAGCCTCCAGGTAGCGCCCTGGTTCTACCCACTCTGCCCCCTCCACCTCCCGAAGCCTTTACTCCAAGCAGAGTGCACAATTTTCTGCTAGGGAGTCGGGCTGCCTGGGTTCCCATCTCAGCTCTGAAACTTTACAGCATTGAAAACAAGCAAATCACTTTTTTTTTGAGTTGAAGTCACGCTCTCTCACCTATGCTGGAGTGCAGTGGCGCCATCTTGGCTCACTGCAACCTCCACCTCCTAGGTTCAAGCGATTCTCCTGACTCAGCCTCCCAAATAGCTGGGACTATAGGTATGCACCACTGTGCCTGGCTAATTTTTTATATTTTTAGTAGAGACAGGGACATGTTGGCCAGACTGGTCTTGAACTCTTGACCTCAGGTGATCCGCCCATCTGGGCCTTCCAAAGTGCTGAGCATGAGCCACTGTGCCCAGCCCACTTTTTTTTTTTTTTTTTTTGAGATGGAGTCTCGCTCTTGTCACCCAGGCTACTGTGCAGTGGCACAACCTCAACTCACTGTAACCTCTGTCTCTAGGGTTCAAGTGATTTTCCTGCCTCAGTCTCCAGACCTCAGCCTCTCCAGTAGCTGGGACTGTAAGTGTGGACCACCATGCCCAGCTACTTTTAAAATTTTATTTATTTATTTATTATTTTGAGGTAGAGTCTCGCTCTGTTGCTCAGGCTGGAGTACAGTGGTTTGATCTTGGTTCACTGCAATCTCTGCCTCCCAGGTTCAAGCAATTCTCCAGCCTCAGCTTCTTGAGTAGCTGGGATTACAGGTACATGCCATCACACCCAGCTGATTTTTGTATTTTTAGTAGAGATGGGGTTTCACTATGTTGGCCAGGCTGGTCTTGAACTCCTGACCTCAGGTGATCCACCCAGTTCAGCCTCCAGAGTGCTGGAATTTCAGGCGTGAGACACCATACCCAGCCAATTTTTGTATTTTCAGTAGAGACAGGGTTTCGCCATGTTGGCCAGGCTGGTCTTGAACTCCTGACCTTAAGTGAGCTGCCCACCTCAGCCCCCACAGTGCTGGAATTACAGGCATGAGCCACCAGACCCAGTCAAGAGAACAAGCAAATCACTTAACTGCTTTGAGCCAGGCTTACCTGGGAAGAGGGTAAACTGTTCCTTACCTGTCAGGAAGTTGTCATAAAGATGAAGTGCCTGGCACAGTAGGTGCTTAGTACGGAGAGACGTTGAGGTGATGCAGTGGCCACCCTTGCACTAGGCCCTGGGAACAGTGGTGGATGGAAGGGATGAGGCCTAGCCCTCATGGTGCTTGTGGTCTAGGTGGGGTGGCAGACCCCGAGGGTGGGATGTGCTCGCTCTAATCCAGCCTGGGGCCAGGAAGGCCTCTGCGGGTGCGGGGCGGGGTGTCCTAAAGGATGGGCCAGGCAAAGGGAGGCCATGGGGAGAGGTGGGGCAGCACGGACAGAGGTCCTAGGGCTGGGACAGAGAATGTTCTAGAACATGGATGCAGGGTGGCCCTTTTGTAAAGGGTGAGAGGGTTTCAGCTGGATGGGCAAGAAAGCCCCTAAGCTATAGCAGAGGTTGGGCTTGATTCTGAGGGGTGTTGGGAGCAGCAGGGACGGGAGTGAGTGTGATGCATTTGGGAGGCCCGTGGCTCCTGCATTCCTTAGCATCTTCTCTTCTAGGAAGCAGGGAAGGGCTCAGTAGCCCCAGTACCTTAGAATGCAGCCCTGGGTCCCAGCCACCATCTCCAGGACCTGCTACCTCCCCGGCTTCTCCAGACCTGGACCCAGAGGCAGTGCGCGGGGCCCTCCGGGAATTCCTGCAGGAGCTTCGGAGTGCCCAGAGAGAACGGGTAAGCCTGGGCGTCAGTGGCTGGATAGGGAACCTGGAGGGCCCTGGAGGGGTTGCAGGGTGTCAGAGCCAGAGTCTTCCTTTGTTTCCCCATGTCGGGGCTGCAGGACGAACTTCGGACCCAGACCAGTGCCCTGAATCGCCAGCTGGCCGAGATGGAGGCTGAGAGGGACAGTGCAACGTCGAGGGCCAGGCAGCTGCAGAAGGCGGTGGCTGAGAGTGAGGAAGGTGAGTTTGACCCTCGGGGGTCCCTGTTCTCTCTCCTGTGTTTTGGATAGTTGAGGCGGGAGCTGGGGGTATTGGCCTCTGACCCTGCCATGGCCCCCGTGACCTGACTCAGGGCTATTTCCTCCAGAGGACCTCCTTGGTCAGCCTCACCTGTGTGCAGGTCTGCACACTATGAAGGGTGCAGACAGGCCCTGCGCTGGGTGGAGTGCAGGCTGGACATTTTGTGGCCTGGTTTGGGTCTCGGGGCTGTGCTTGGCCACGCCCACGCCTGACGGGGTGGGTGGTGGCTGCAGCCCGGCGCAGTGTGGATGGGCAGCTGAGCGGGGTCCAGGCGGAGCTGGCGCTGCGGGAGGAGAGTGTGCGGCGCAGTGAGCGGGAGCGCCGGGCCACGCTGGACCAGGTGGCCACACTGGAGAGGAGCCTGCAGACCACTGAGAGCGAGCTCCGGGCCAGCCAGGTGGGCAGGAGCTGAGGGCCAGCGGGGCGAGGGGGAATCTGTGTCCCCGAGTGGGTGCCCAACTCCTACCGCGCGTCTCACTGTGTCTGTGTGCCTGAGTCTCTCTGCAGCCCACTGAGGTGGCCAGCCTGTGACTCTGTGAAACCATGTTCAGGCTCCATTGTCTCATATCACTTGTGCTCAGTAGGCTGTAGAAAAAAGAGCTCAGTCAGGGTGCACTAGCTCATGCCTGTAATCCTGGCACTTTGGGAGGCCAAGGTGGGTGGATCCCTTGAGCCCAGGAGTTTGAGACCAGCCTGGGGAACATGGCGAAACCCCATCTCTATGAAAAATACAAAAATTAGCTGGGCTTGGTGGTGTGGGCCTGTAGTCCTACTTGGGAGGCTGAGGTGGGAGGATCGCTGGAGCCTGGGAGGTCGAGGCTGCGGTGAGCCATGATGGTGCCACTGTAGTCTAGCAAGGCAGACATCGAGACCCTGCCTCCAAAAAAAAGAAAGAGAAAGAGCTTGGGCTTTGAGTCGTCATCTGCCTGGTTTTCATTTTCCTCACCTGTAAAAGGAGGAGCAGTGATTACCCACAGGGATGATACATACAGGCTCTTAACACAGGTGGTATGCAAGGGGTCTCTGTTTATGTCTCTGTAGCCACACGAGTGCATTATGGGGTTTTTTTGTGTGTTTGGGGGACGTCTGTATGTGCTGGTGTATGTGTCCGTCTGTCTGGGGCAGGAAGCTCAGGCCCTGGTAGTGACAGTGCAGAGCCTTCTTGCAGCCAAAGTCCCCCTCTGCCCTCCCCAGCCTGTCCTTCCATTACTGCACCCCCCCCACCCCGCACCCCCTGCCTCTGGCCTGGGGCCGAGCTTAGCTGGATTGTTGTGTCTGCGGCTTCAGCTCTGGCCATGGGCCCAGCCGCAGGGCCTGTGGGAGGAGGCCAGGAACAAAGCTGGGCAGGAGCCAGAGTGGGGGCCCCAGACAGGGCAGGGCTGGGGCTCTGGGCAGGGTGGCAGAGGGGCCAGGCTCAGGATGGGGGCTGGGGAGGGCTAATAACACCCCCTGTTGACCCACCCTGTCCCTAGGATAGTACCAGGGATGGGAGGACCGTTAGTCTGCCTCCCTGTCCCATCCCCACTCCCCAGACTGTCTTCACTGGCTGACCCTGGGCAGGAGAGGGGAAATCATCACCTGAAACCCTAGAACAGCAGGGCCCCTCGGAACTGCCAGGCTCAGCTCAGTTTGCACGTGAGTCAGCGGGGCAGGAGAAGAGCCCTGGAATCTGCATTTCTACCTCCCCTGCCTCAGGGCTCCTGTGAGCACCCAGGTTGTGGTTCCCTGGGACCAGTTCAGTGTCCCCACTGTACAGATAGGAAATGGGGCCAGAGAGTGGGAAGGGGCAGTCCTGGGTTCCACAGCCTGTTGGCCTGGGCCAAAACTGGAAGGTGGGCTCTGGGATCTTCACATCCACTCATCCTGGGAACACATGGGGAGACCAAGGCCCTCAGAGGGTCCCAGGCTGGCCCCAGGGTCACACCGGTCACCCTTCGAGGCTGTTCCCCACTTTCCTCTAAGGGGCCCAGGGCGTGTGCGGGAAGGGTGCGAGTGCACTGGACGTCTGGGCCTGAGCCCCGCACCACCTGCAGGAGAAGATCAGCAAGATGAAGGCCAATGAAACGAAGCTGGAGGGCGACAAGCGGCGCCTGAAGGAGGTCCTGGACGCCTCTGAGAGCCGCACCGTCAAGCTGGAGCTGCAGCGGCGCTCGCTTGAAGGGGAGCTGCAGCGCAGCCGCCTGGGCCTGAGCGACCGCGAGGCCCAGGCCCAGGCTCTTCAGGATCGGGTGGACTCCCTGCAGAGACAGGTGAGCTCCTCCCCAAATCACAGCCACAGCATCTGTGTGCCCTGTGCTAAGAGCTTTGTAGGCACTACACTGCACAACCCTGTAAGGCAAGTATTACCAACATCCCCATTTCACAGATGGACAAATAGAGGCTGAGAGGTGATGTCATTGTCTAAGATCCCATAGCTAGTAAGAGGCAGAGGCAAAATTCGAATTCAGGACTATTTGATGACCGAGTCCGCATGCATAGGAGTCATGTGGGATGAGTTGAGATGTGGGTTTCACTCATTTCCCTTTTTGCCTTAACTGCTAGGAAGCGAAGCTGTAACTGGAACGTTCAGTAATTCTGCTAGCCTTACCTGAACACCCACCAAAGTCAAAAATAGAAAATGTTAGGGTTGTGGTGGTTACCCTTTCTCCTCCACAGCAGAGAGGGGAGGGAATGAGGACAGGGAGGAGACCAGGGAGTCTGAGACAAGTGGGTTCATGGCACTCTGGGCACGAGTAGTTAGCCAGCAGTGGGATGGGGCCCAGGATGCAATAGGCTGAGCTAGCGGGAGTGCTTAGAACAGTGGGTCTCAATGATGGAGGCCCAGAGAGAGGTGGGAAGGGCGTGGATTGGCATGCCAGGTGGAGGTCACAGTAGGAGCAGAGGTGTAGAGACCAGATGGCAACAGCCCCCTGATGGTTTTGGCTGTCCTCCTGCCAGGTGGCAGACAGCGAGGTGAGAGCAGGCACGCTGCAGCTGACCGTGGAGCGGCTGAATGGGGCCCTGGCCAAGGTGGAGGAAAGCGAGGGGACCCTGCGGGACAAGGTGCGGGGCCTGACAGAGGCCCTGGCCCAGAGCAGCGCCAGCCTCAACAGCACCCAGGACAAGAACCTGCATCTACAGAAGGCTCTGACTGCCTGTGAACATGACCGCCAAGTGCTCCAGGTCTGGGGCCCAGGGTCTGGCTGAGGTGGGCCCAGTGAGAGATCCGGTTAGAGCAGGCTTGGAGGGGGGCCCTGGTAAAGAGCCAGCCAATGGGGCAGTCAGTTGGAGCCAATGAGAGCAGGCTTTAAAGGGGTGGGTGGGCCCAATAGAGCATCAGCCAATGAGAGGAGGCTCTAGGTACGTCCCAATAGGACAAAACTGGCTGGGCGTGGTGGCTCACCCCTGTAATCCCAGCACTTTGGGAGGCCGAGGCGGGTGGATCAACCTGAGGTCAGGAGTTTGAGACCAGCCTGGACAACATGGTGAAACCCCATCTCTACTAAAAATACAAAAATTAGCTGGTTGTGGTGGTGGGCACCTGTAATCCCAGCTACTCAAGAGGCTGAGGCAGGAGAATCACTTGAACCCTGCAGGCGGAGGTTGCAGTAAGCCGAGATCATGCCATTGCACTCCAGTCTGGGCGACAGAGTGAGACTCTGTCTCAAAAAAAAAAAAAAGACTACTCATATGAGCCTGGGGGGACCCAGGTGCAGGGTTTATTGGGGAGAGTTGGGGTCTAAGTGGTTCCCACCTTACGCAGGTCAGTGGATAGGCCGTGGATGGGCCTGGCGTGGGTCCCACCCTCCAGGTGAAATGACTGCTTGTTTCATGGGCTGTGAACCTGCCTGAAGTGCAGAGTAGAGGGAATGCCTTAGGGCTCCCAGGCCAGCCTGGCACCATGAGACCCTGTCCCCCAGGAACGACTGGATGCTGCCCGGCAGGCGTTGTCTGAGGCACGGAAGCAGAGCAGCTCCCTGGGTGAGCAGGTGCAGACGTTGCGAGGCGAGGTGGCTGACCTGGAGCTGCAGCAGGTGGAGGCCGAGGGCCAGCTACGACAGCTACGGGAGGTGAGGGCCAGAGTGCGCCCCCTCTGTCCCCAAGACTGTGAGGCCCCGGACTAGGGTAGGGACGCTGCCACCCATCTCAACCTCATCCCAAAACCTGGCGCAGCCTCCAGTAAGGAAGCATGGTTCATTCATCGCATAGTCCTGTTATACAGATGGAGAAACTGAGACCAAGAGAGAACGATCTGGCTTCAGGTGACAGTTCTCTGATATGGGCCTCACAGTCGCCGCTCTGTGAGCGGGCCAGCTTCACTCTCTCCAAGCTTCAGATAAGTACGCTCAGGCCCAGAGGGATTCGGGCCTGCCTGGCTTCTGTTGCAGGTGCTGCAGCAGCGGCAGGAGGGCGAGGCTGCAGCCCTGCACATGGTCCAGAAGCTACAGGACGAGCGGCGGCTGCTGCAGGAGCGCCTGGGCAGCCTGCAGCGCGCCCTGGCTCAGCTGGAAGCTGAGAAGCGGGAGGTGGAGCGCTCAGCCCTGCGGCTGGAGAAGGACCGCGTAGCTCTCAGGAGGACGCTGGACAAGGTAGGCTGCTCACCCGGGCTCACACCTCACTTCCTCTCGGACCTAGCTGTGGTGGGTCCCACTGCACATCCCCAAGGCCTGCTGCCTCTGATGGGGTTAGGTTATTCCACTGGGGTTCAGGACCCTGAGCCCCCTCGGTAAGCCCCTCTTGGCACTCTGATCTCCTCCGGCTCTCCCTCCCGCTTAGGTGGAGCGGGAGAAGCTTCGCAGCCATGAAGACACAGTGCGGCTGAGCGCAGAGAAGGGCCGCCTGGACCGCACCCTCACGGGGGCTGAGCTGGAGCTGGCCGAGGCACAGAGGCAGATCCAGCAGCTGGAGGTCTGACCCCACCCAGCCCGGGACCCCAGCTTCATCCCTGGTCTGAGTGCTCATCAATGCTGGTGGAGCTGATAGCC
The DNA here is from genome assembly GCA_963573385.1 of Cacajao melanocephalus. Classification (NCBI taxonomy): domain Eukaryota; kingdom Metazoa; phylum Chordata; class Mammalia; order Primates; family Pitheciidae; genus Cacajao; species Cacajao melanocephalus. The sequence goes on from CAUYLG010016194.1 coordinate 36,616, forward strand.
CAGCCAGCCCAGGGCCCACAACCCCCTCCCCCAGGAGCGCTGAGCCTTCCGGGTGGCCCAGCAGGGCCATGGAAGGAGGGGTTCTCCCTAAGGTGTACAGAAAGGACACTGAAGGCCTGTTTGCACGTGAGCCTGTGGGCTCATGTATGTTGTGGACATGCAGCAGAGTGGGAATCCATGTGAGCATTCTCGTGTATGGAGCATGAATCTTGCGCACGGTGTGGCTTGTCTGGGTATTGTGAATGTGGGTCTGTGTACAGATGTTTTCATGTATGTGGGAGCTGGGCCTTTGTGCACACACATACACCTGTGCGAACCCAGTAGGTATTTACGTGCTTGCCTTTGTGCCTGTGTGTATGACATCTGAGAGAGAGAGAGAGAGTGTGTGTGTGTGTGCGCGCGCACGCGCGTGAGTGCACATACCTGCCTGAGTGGGGGTCCTTGAGTGCACTCACCCTGGGCTCACAGGCTCACTGTCAGGGCCAGCAGGATGGAGGACACGCAGGGATCTCTCCTGCCTACCCCACTGGCCGTGTCCCAGGGAGGCACCTGACAACCTGTCACATATGCACACACACGCTCACACTGGGCCGGAATGCTGACTGCAGCCCCTCCCTGCAGGCGCAGGTGGTGGCGCTGGAGCAGAGCCAGAGCCCAGCCCAGCTGGACGCGGACGCGCAGCAGCAGCAGCTGGAGCTGCAGCGGGAGGTGGAGCGCCTGCGCAGTGCCCAGGCGCAGACCGAGCGCACCCTGGAGGCACGAGAGCGGGCCCACCGCCAGAGGGTGCGCGGGCTGGAGGAGCAGGTAGCAGGCCCCTCGGAAGGCTGGGCCAGGATGGATGTGTGAGGCTGGAGTAAGAGGAGGGGGCCAGTCAAGACCTCGTGGGTATAGGCAGTTGATGGCTCCCATAACCAAAAAGTGTGGTTGGCTCTGCGCTGGTATCACCCAAGACCAGATCCGGGGCCACGGGATGCTCCTGGGCCCCAGGCATTCCTATCGGGCTCTGCTCCCCCTAGCTCCATCAGGGCAGCCTTCTCCCTGGGAGGCCAGGTGGCCTCAGCAGCTCCAGCCCTCCGGTTCTCCCAGCAACCTGTCATCTCAGAGGAGAGTGGGGGCAGAAGCCCCGGGCCTGTCCCTCACTGGCCTTCTCAGATCACATGCCCCTTCCTATGCCTGAGCCAGCCTTGTCTGTCGGGCAGTGCTGCTCTGCCAGGCCAGGCTAGGTCACATGTCCACCCCTTGGATCTGGGCTGGAGCCACGCCTACTCAAGTGATGATGGGGATAAAGAATGGGTGTGGAGTTCCCCTTAAAGGTTTGGAACAGTCAGAAGACACCTGACTCTTCTGTAAGGAACAAAATGAGAAGGGCAGGACAGCCCCTGGCTCTCAGTGAGGCCAGACCTTTCCTGAAACCGTGGCACTGGGTCCCTCTGGGTTCCCGGCTGCCTCCCTTTCTCTGAAGCCAGGCTGAGGGCCTGGCTAGCCTTACCTTCTCTTTCTTCCCCAGGTGTCCACACTGAAGGGACAGTTGCAGCAGGAGCTTCGAAGGAGCTCAGCACCCTTCTCCCCACCCTCTGGCCCCCCAGAGAAGTGAGCCCCTGCTGGCATCTGGAGAACAGCCCTGTCCCCAGGACAGGGGAGGGCCCTCCTTTTGGACAGCAACCCCAAAGCCTGGTCCCTTGGGGGCCTCCAGCTGGAGTGGGATGAAAAGGTGTTCCGCTGTCAGGGCTGAGGAGGGGTACTCCAGCTCCAGGCCTAGAGGCTTCCAGGCATTCAGCAGGGCCAACCTCATTCCAGCCCCCTTTTCCAAGACGAGCCACTGCAGACCCAACAAGGTCCTCCTTTAGAGGCTGAGCCGTAGCTAGGGTTGGGGAGAGCCCTTTTCTCTGGTCAGCCCTGGAGCATGGGCTTGTGGGAAAGAGGAGGGGGACCAGGCCCAGGCCCTGACTCCGGCTTCCCAGAGATCTCTCCGCCTTAGTTCAGAGTGTGTGTCAGGAAATTCTTCAGAGTGCTCAAAGTCCCTGTATTTTTATACTTTTTACAATGTTAACTGTTCAGAACTGTTTTTTGTAACAAGACTTCATTTTCTAAAAAGTTTATACAGATGTGTCCCTTTTCTAGATGACAGGAGATGTGAGGGGGAGACAGGTGGGGTCTGGGGCAAGAGGGATGGCGCCCTCTAGGGAGGGGTGCTTGGGGAGGCGGCAGGGAGAGGCAGGAGGCCTGTGTTGGGAAAGGAACTTACCAGCCTCACAGGATGTCAGATGGGGAGGCCTCCGGGGTCCTCGGTCCCCCAATCCATAGAACAGATGGGGCTGCTGAGGCTGGGGGCTGGACCCAGCCTCTTTCCAGTCCATACTTTCCTTTTTTTTTTTTTGAGATGGAGTTTCGCTCCTGTTACCCAGGGTAGAGTGCAATGGTGTGATCTCGACTCACCGCAACCTCTGCCTCCCAGGTTCAAGCTATTCTCCTGCCTCAGCTTCCTGAGTAGCTGGGATGACAGGCATGTACCACCATGCCCAGTTAATTTTGTATTTTTTCCTAGAGACGAGATTTCTCCATGTTGGCCAGGCTGATCTCGAACTCCCGACAGGTGATCCACCCACCTGGGTCTCCCAAAGTGGTGGGATTACAGGTGTGAGCCACCGAGCCCAGCCTCCAGCCCATACTTTCTTGCCCCTTTCTCTGGCCGCTCCTCAGATTCAAGCCCACCCTTGGGATGGTGACAGGCCTTCCACACAGCATGGCAGGTTTGGGTGTGGACATGGTATCTTGTCCTGGCACCGCTGAGTCATCCTGAGCAAAGCTGCTGAAATTCTAAGAGCCTCAGTTTGCTTGTCTGTAAAATGGGAACGTTCACATAGGAGGTGCTCAATCAGTGTCTGAAGGAGAAATTAACACTCATCCTCATCTGCTGGAGTCCCAGCTGCGTGCTTCGGCCGCAGCACTGCCGCTGATGATAGCTGTGGGCCCGTGGGTGGGTTACTTAATGTCTCTGGGCTTAGTTTTCCTGTCTCTAAGAAGATGGGGATATGAACTGTATCCACTACAGATGCCTGTTTGGAGGGTTAAACAGGAGTGCGCCTTCCTGCGGAGCCGAGGCCCCACGTGCTGATCGGAAGGAGGTATTAAAATGGCTTGCTCCTTTTTGCCCTTTTTTTTTTTTTTTTTATGAGACAGAGTCTTGCTCTGTCACCCAGGCTGGAGTGTAGTGGCACGATCTTGGCTCACTGCAACCTCTGCCTCTCAGGGTGAAGCAATTCTCGTGCCTCAGCCTCCTGAGTCACCGAGACTACAGGCGCATGCCACCATTTCCAGCTAATTTTTTTTGTATTTTTAGTAGAGACAACGTTTCGCCATGTTGGCCAGGCTGGTCTCGAACTCCTGGCCTAAAGTTATCTGCCCGCCTCGGCCTCCCTAAGTGCTGGGATTACAGGTGTGAGCCACTGCACCCCACTGTTTTTGCCCTTTGAACGACACTGGTCTCCCCAATTTCCCAAACAAAGGCCTTGGATGTCAGTCGGCCTGCCTTGAGCCCCTGCCCCCACCCTCCAGGGGTAGCCTCCCATCTTCACTGTGTCCCTCTGGTGATGGGAACTCATGTCCTCACCAAGTAGCACTGGTCATGAGAAAGCTGTGTCCCTGGAACCTTCCAACTCCTGTGTAATTCCTGCAACACAAGTGCACGCATGCACCATCAGGACGCATCTTTTGGGGCAAGGCAGAGCTGCAGCCAGCGGGTGAGGAGGTGGGGCTGGGACTGTGGAAGCCTCAGTCCATGTTGGGGGCACTTGGCTGGCCCCTCTGTGCTCTCCCCCAAAAAGTGACTCAGTCTTTTGTAAAAACTTGTTTTTAATTTTGTATAAAATAAAGGTGGTCTGTGCCCGGGGGGGCCGTAGGAAATCCAAGCAGACCAGCTGGGGTGCGGGGACACAGCCTACCTCGGGGGACTGAATGGGCTGTCGTCAAAATGGGCTGAGAAGGCCCGTCAGGGGCCCAGGTCCTATGGAGAGGCCTGGGATGCCCCCCAACCCGAGGGGCAAAGACTGGGCAGTGGGGAGCCCCCATTGTGCCCCAGAGGTGGCCACAGGCTGAAGGAGGAGCCTGCACCGCAGCCTGCAACCCCCAGGGCTGCAGTCCACTAACTTTTTACAGAATAAAAGGAACATGGGGATGGGGAAGAAAGCACCAGGTCAGGCAGGGCCCGAGGACCCCAGATCCCAGGAGGGCCAGGACTCAGGATGCCAGCACCACCCTAGCAGCCCCCACAGCTCCTGGCGCAGGAGGCCGCCACAGATTGGCACAGGCCGCTGCTGGCCATCACGCCACATTTGGAGAACTTGTCCCGACAGAGGTCAGCTATTGAGGGCAGGAAGGAGGCAGGGTCAGGGTGGAGCTGGATGATGGAACCCCTGTCCCTCCCCTACTCTGGTGATGGGAGTGTTTTGAGGCTGAAAAGTAGCAGGGAGGGGCGCTCAGGGTGTCCTGGAAGTGGGCCTGGCGCATAATACGTCTTGAATAAACATCAGGTGGGTGGCTAGGTGGCCAGATAATGAAGCCGGTGTAGGGGCAGGGGAGGCCTTGGGGAGGAGGCCTTCCTACCTCGGAGGAGCTCCTCGTGGGCACACACTGTACGGACACAGACCTCCTTGTTGATGACGTACACGCGGCGGAGGCTGTGGGGACAGCCCGGGAGGTCTCAGCCCCACCTCCACCCAGCCCCACTGGGATAGCCCAGACAGAACCTGGCCATGGAGCCCAGAAGCGGAGGTCCCTGGCCCAGGCTCAACCACAGAATTGAGCTCAACTTCAGGACTCACTCTTCCTCCAACTCCCACCCGGACTGGCCAGAGCCGTCCCCTGTACCCTCTGGCCCCCATGCTCTGGAGTCCTCCCAGCAGCTGCCCGCCCGTGCTCACCTGTAGAAGCAGACCTCGTTCAGACACTGCTTGCAAGGCTTGTGTATGGAGTAGAGGCGGGTGCATGGGTACTGCTCCTCACGGCAGTCTGGGTGACAGGTGGGGTCAGACTAGGAGTCCAGAGTTGGGGGGCGGCCCCCAACCTTACCCACCTGAGACTGGCTCTCGGGGCCTAGTCCCCGCTCTACCCTAAGGTCCCATGCAGACACCCATACCTCCACATGCCCACATAGACACACACAGCATTGCTAGACTTTCCCAGGCTGTAACATTCATTTATCAGCTCACCATGAACTTACTATAGAAGCCTAAGTTCAAACAGAAATTCACACCCACCCACGCATCATCATAAAAGCCCACACCGACTCACAAGCAGATCTGCCCACGATCACAGAAGCCCACATAGGATGGGCATCCAGATTCTCCTGCACACACACGTCTTGTTCTTTGAAGCTCTCAGCTGGGGCAGCTGGAGGGGCACCGCTCAGCCAGCCGGCACTCCCCGGCCCTTCCTTGCCTCCACATATGCACTACCCAGGCAGGCTCTCTGGCTGACAGGAAGCCCCCAGCACTCCCTGCCCCTCCCAGTATCTGTGAGGACAGGGCCCTTCTTACGCTGCCAATTTAGCCTCCGGCCAGGCCCACTGGGGACAGGGTGGGACCTCCTGGAGCTGCCTGGGGGGTCTGGCGGTGCCAGCCGACAGCAGGAGCAAGCTTCCCCTCCCCACATCACTGCCAGCAGCCCACACGGGCAAGAGCAAAAGGCCTCCGGCCCACCAGCACCGCCCCCTACTCCACCCCAACGTTTTCTCCATTTCTCCGGCTGGCAGGAAAGCCCTTACCCAGAGGCCCGGGCTCCGTGGGCTCCAGCTCTGCATTTCCTGGTTCTGATGTCGAGAGAGAGGCAGGCAGACATCATTGGAAGGGGTCTCTTCAGGGCAGGGGAATCACCTCACCCAGCCCTGGCAGACCCCCCCACTCCCAGGGTTGACAGGGTGGGGAGGGCGGGGGCAAGGGCTGGGGCCTACCTGGGGTTGGGGCTGCGATGACTTCTTGTTGGACTTGCTGTTGGGACTGGAACTGGAACTGTTCCTCCGAGGGCCGAGAAGTCACCTCTGCAGCCAGGGGAGGATAAGGGAGTCTGCTTCCTCCACCTGCTCCCGGGGCTCTCCCCACCCAGCTGCTGGCCCATCCTATCCTGTCCCCAGCCCATTACCTTGATAATCATAGTAGTCTGGGTTGTCTGCAAACAAAGATGAAAGTGGAATTGGTGGGAGTCAGGCTACCCCCCAGCCCCAGGGGCAAACAAGGTCCCCGCTCAGCCAGGGACCCAACCCCAGCTGTCCAGTGTGGTCCCTGGCTGAGCCATGCACATCTGAGCAGCCCGGCCTTGGCGACCCTGGGGATGGAAGGCCCTTACCGATCTGGTCGCCGTAGTGGGTGTACTGGACGTGGTCAGGGAATGGCGGCGGTGGGTCCAGGTCATACTGGCCCTGAACCAGCAGGCCTGCTGTGGGGAGGCAAAGCATGTGGGGTACCCCGAGGGGAGGAGCAACAGGGGCCTGAGGCGCTTCTGGGGAGGGGAGGTAGTGGTCACAAGAGCAGGCCTGTAAGAGCCTAGGACCCCACAAGCAGATTCCTAGAGGATCCAGACTCTTCCTCAAAGGTAAAGACCCTTCCCCACCCTCGTAGTGGTTCACCTCCCTGACCTTACCCTGCCCCTCCCTGTCACCGGCCTCCTGGCTGCTCCTGGGACTCCACATGCTCCTGCCTGCCTCAGGGCCTTTGCACCTGAAGTTCCCTGAGCCTGTGAGGCCTGCTCAGCTCCTTCAGGTCTTCCCTGGAATTTCAGCTGTGCAAAGAGGCTGACCCACCCCCAGCCCACCGATCCTCCTGCTGATTTCTGTCCAGCGCTCAGCACATGCTGGAGTTTCTCACATCTGCTTGTTTCCTATTTGTCTCCCTTCCCTGGACTGGCAGCATGATGAGAGCAACGATGTGTCTCCCTGGTTCATTGCTGAATCCCCAGGGTCTAGCCCAGCACTTGGCACGTGGTAGGGACTCAACACATCACTGCTGAATGAATGAATGTTGGCCGTGCTAGGACCTTTGTGGTCCTCATTGAGTCTCCTCATTTGGCCAGTAGACCCCTCCAAGGTCAAGACTGTCTAGAGCTGAAGGGCCCCAAATGGATCTAGAACCCAAATGTCTGGAACCCCTGCTTTGGGTGCCCCCTACACCTGCACATCGGCTCCTAGAGGGGCCTTGTGCCTTGTGCCCATGGAGTCCTTATGCCAGGGATGTGCCCTCTAGAAACCTGCCTGCCTGCTGCTGTGGAAGGCTGGGGGAAGGGCCGGGAGCTGCCTGCAGATGCTTCCAGGGTTGGCAGGTCCAGTCTATGGTCCAGGCAGGCTGGAGGCCCTGGGAGCTGGGGAGCTGAGTTCTGGCCATGAGTCATGACAAAGACTCACTGTGAATTCCCCCTATTAACCCCACTCCCCCCAAACATAAGGGGAGCTACCCCCTGCCCTGGGAGCACTTACCAGGCAGGAATAGCAGGAAGAGGTAGGCAGCTCTCATGGCCACAGAGAGGCAGGCCGGGGGGGTGTCAGAGAGGACAGCTGGGGAAAAACGAGAGGAGCGCTCTGCCCTGGGCCACACTCAGGACAGCAAAGCCCACCTTGGATCCCCTGATTTCGCCCTGGGAAAGGTGACACCCAGAATAGAAGCCAGGAGTGGGAGGGGTGGGATGTCCCTACTTCAGAGGGCCATCCCAGTCCCTGCTGGCCCACCCAGGTGTTCAGGTCACAAGAGACAAGGCCTCCAGCCCCGCTCCAGGGCTGATCTTGAGAAGCAAACCCCTGTAGTGGGTGTACTGCACGTGGTCAGGCAATGGCGGACCCTGTCACTAAGGGGGGATATTTCTAATGTGCCTCCAGTCCGGACCATTCTCTCCTCACCCGCACCCATGCTCAACCCTCTGGCCCAGAGCCTCCCCCCAGTGTCCGAGGCACTAACTGCATGAATCCGTGATCCCAGGCCCACCCTTGGGATCCCAGCCCTGGCCAGCTGGCATCACAGCCTGGACTCGGCAGCTTCTGCCAAGCCCACCACCTCACCACCTGCTCCTAATTAGCCCCTGGGCCCTCCCACCCCGCCCCCAGCATCCTGCTCAGCAGGAAGCCACATGCACACGGGCCTCCAGAGCAGCCAGGCCAGGCCGGGCAGGTCTCCCAGCCCCTAGAAGACGCCTCTCCTGCCAGGCCTCCAGGCTTCATAAGATCTGGCTGTGTTCATCACAGGCTCACGAGACCCACCGGGGCTATTTGCAGCAGCAGGAAGCACTTAGAGTGAAGCCTGAGGGGACTCCTCTGGATCCCAGAATGGCAGCACTGAAGGGGTGGTGATGTCACCCAGACCAGGGGGCCCTGCACCCCCGACATTGACCGGCAAGTGTGGTGTGTGTCATTTGGAGGGAGAGGGCACTGGTCCGCGGCTTTCATCAGGCTCCTGACATTCAAGGATCCAGTCTCCAGGCCTGGCTACACGGTGGGACTTGGGGGAGCCTCAGGTTCCCCACATCCAGCCCCAGCTCAGTGGAGGGCCACCTCAGGTCAGCCTTCTGTTGGGAGGGCTATGAGGTTGCAGTCCATCCAGGAGGGCCCCTCCCAGCTGCAACCCAGGAAGTCCTCCCAGACAGCTAGCTGGAAACCCGAGCTTTGCTATATTTCCCCACTGGGAATCCAGGGAGAGGGGAGGGAAACAGGAGAAAACATGGGCGTCTTCCCCTCCTTTCTCCCAATCCTGAGGCCTCCCTGACCCCTGGCCCTCTCGTGCATTGTGCACCTCACTGAGGCCGGGTGGGAGCGGGGAGAGACTCAGGACCAAGCTGCCCCAGAGGCAAGGGATAGCTGGCTCCCCACACCCCATTCTGAAAACCCTTGACCTCCTCACGGGAGGGGGATGAAGAGACCCAGAGAGCCTTCCCTGCCCCTCTCCCCATTGGTCCGGCCAGCGGGAGCCCCCACTGCTCAGCAGAAGGCGCTGAATTGAGGCCTGAGGGGCTGCAAGGTGTTGGGGGGTGCCTGTTGGTGCCCTGCTTGGAGTCTTCCTTCCCCAGGACTGGTCCCCAAACCCAGGCTTATTGGGGGAAGGAGGCTCAAGGGCTAGCAGGGAGGCAGGAAAGAGGGAAGTCAGTGTGGCGTTAATGGGCTCCCCGCAGGGGACCACATCTGCAGAGACTTCTCGACGAAGAGGTTTTGGGGCGTGCGCGAGGCCCGGACCTGCCCAGGAGGCTGCCCCACCCCCAGCTCTGGCCTCTTCCACAGCTGCGGCCTCCCCCACCCCCGACTCCCCGGCGTCCTGGGAAGAGTGTGGCAGGGGGCCCCCGACGCTCGCTCACACCTCAGACGGAGGGAGGGCTCGGCCGGCTCCAGAGCCGGGCTGGGGGGAGGGGTCCCCGCGGAGGAACCCAGATGTTGCAGCGCCGCACAGCTGGGAACAATCAGCCGCGGAAACTTGCTCCGCGCGCCCTCGCGCTCCCGTCTCTGATCTCTCTTTGTCTCTCTGCGTCTCTGTCTCGGCCGCTCCCGCCGGGGCTCCCCCACACCCCAGCCGCCACATTCCAACCTCCCCAGGAAAACAAAAGATGTCCCATCCCCCGACGCCCCCACCTCTGGCTCCCCACAAACTCGAGGTCCCCGCCCTCCCAACTCTCGCGTTCTCTGCGCAGAGTAACCCCAAACTTTCCAGGTGCCCCCTCTGCGTCCGCTCTGAAGGCGCCGGGGTTCAAGGACCTCTGCGGCCGCCCCAGGATCGGAGACTTGGAGAGCCTGGCACCCCCGTCTCCCGTGCCGGGGGGCCCGCCGACGCCCCTGGCTGCGCCCCAGGGCCCCTGAGCGCCGGCCCCGCGCCTACCTGTCCGGGTCACTCCGTCGACCGCTCCGAGTCCGCTCGCCGGAGCCGCCCCTTGGCCCGCATCGAGTCCCCCTCTGGGCCCCCGACGGGGCTGGCGCCCGCCCTCCAGCCCTGAAGCCGCTGGGTCCTAACGCGAGCGGCCCGCCGAGGCCGCCACGCAGTGCCCTCGGGGTTCCATCCCCTCTGGGGGTGTCCCCGGGGGGAGAGGTGCCTGGAGCCGTCCTCACGTCCGTGCAAAGCTTCCTCCTCCTCACAGCTGCTCCTTGCTCGACGTCGACGGGCTGAGGTGGGTAAGGGTGGGTGTGTGGCCCATTTCACAGAGGAGAAAACCAAGCCTCCCAAAGTGACTCACCCTAGGCCCCTCAGCCAGAAAGTAAGCCTCTCTGCCTTCTCCCAGCTTCCAGGACACCCTCTGGCCCTGGTTTTCCTTCTGCCTCTCCAGCTGAGCCTGCGTGTCTCCCAGGCCAGCACCCCTCCGCACTGCTGAGCTCTGGGCCATGGCTGGCTTCCACAACCAGCATTTTTTCTTTTTCTAGAGACAGGGTCTTGCTGTGTTGCCCAGGCTGATCTTGAACTTCTGGCCTCAAAATTTTGGCCTCAAGCCCTCCTCCTGTCTCATCCTCCTGAGTTGCTGGAATTACAGGCATGAATTCCTGCCCCTGGCCATAACCATCACTTCTTTCAGCCCTGACCCAGGCTGTATGTCCCACAAATGTCCCCAAGATGCATCGATTTCAACAAGCATCCAAGTCCAAATTCATGACCCCCTAACCCTCCCCCAGACCCAGCCCTTGGGGGTTCCTAGTTCCCCATTGGCCCCCCAGCTTTCCATTACCCAGGCTTCATCCCCTGCCCTCAGCCCTGCATCTAATCCATCTTACTCAAGAAATGCTACCTGGAAAATTTCTTTTATGACTCTCGCCATTGCTCCCGCCCTGGCCTAAGCCACTGTGAGACCAAGTTGCAATCCTAATAAACCACATTTGCTCTTTCTGCTTGTCAGAAGCTGACAAAGCCCCTGATTCAGTGACTGGGGGCAGCCCAGCGGAAGGACGCCTTGAAGATGCCAGGCAGGGCAGAGCACAGGCTCCTGGTCTCTTGCCTGAATCACTGCATTGTTAGAAAAGATAAGTCCGGCCGGGCACAGTGGCTCGCCTCGCCTGTAATCCCAGCACTTTGGGAGGCTGAGGCAGGTGGATCCACAAGGTCAGGAGTTTGAGACCAGCCTGGCCAACATGGTGAAACCCCGTCTCTAGTAAAGTACAAAAAATTAGCTGGGCTTGGTGGAGGGCACCTATAGTCCCAGCTACTCGAGAGGCTAAGACAAGATAATTGCTTGAACTCGGGAGGTGGAGGTTGCAGTGAGCTGAGATCATGCCATTGCACTCCAGCCTGAGAGTGAGATTCTGTCTCAAAAAAACCCCAAAAAAATAAGTTCAATGATTCTGAGTGTGCCTTTTCCTGTACTTAAGATAGCACCTGACAGGATTGATGATTATGCCTCTATATCCATCTAGTTATAGCTTTATAGGGGATCCATCTAGTTACGTAGATATATAGTTATCCATCTAGTTATATAGATATATAGTTATATAGATATATAGATAGATAGATAGTTATATCTATATAACTAGATGGATCCTCTATAAAGCTATAACTAGATGGATATATATATATATAGATATAACTAGATGGATCCTCTAACCCAAATCTTGGTGAGAGTGCACTAGTGTAGCTTCTGAAGACATTTGATGTAACGTTTTTCTTCTTTTTTTAATGAGACCGAGTCTCGCTCTGTCATCCAGGCTGGAGTGCAGTGGCACCATCACAGCTCACCTCCTGGGGCAAGTGATCTTCCGCCTCAGCCTCCTAAGTAGCTGCAACTACAGGTGAGAGCCACCATGCATGGCTTCTTTTTTTTTTTTTGGTATTTTTTGTAGAGAAGGGGTTTTGCCGTGCTGCCTGACCTGGTCTTGAACTCCTGAGCTCAAGCAATCCACCCGCCTCAGCCTATCAAAGTGCTGGGATTACAGGCGTGAGCCACCATGCCTGACCATAACATCTGAGCTCATGTGGAACCACCCATGCCTCTATCTAAACTGTGGGCTGAAATGCTGCTTTGGAGTAGCCTAACAGCTCTCAGAAACACTCTCCCAGGTTGCAGGCCTCAGTAAGACTCAATAAAACTAATTCTTTCAACGGCTGATTATTTTTTTGTTGTTAAAAAAATCAACTGGGGGGCCAATGGGGGACTGGGAGTCTCACTCTGTCGCCCAGGCTGGTGTGCAGTGTTTCGACCTCGGCCCACTGCAACCTCCATCTCCCGGGTTCAAGGGATTCTCCCACCTCAGCCTCCTGAGTAGCTGGGATTACAGGAGCGTGTCACCATGCCCGGCTAATTTTTGCATTTTTTTTTTTAGTAAGGATGGGTTTTCACCATGTTGGCCAGGCTGATCTCTAGCTCCTGGCCTTAGCTGATCCGCCTGTCTCGGCTTCCCAAAGTGCTGGGATTACAGGCGTGAGCCATTGTGCTCAGCCAAAAGGTGGATTTTTTTCTTTTTTTTTTTTTTTCCTTTTTGAGATGGGGTCTTGCTCTGTCTCACAGGCTGGAGTGCAGTGGCACGTCTTCAACTCACTGCAACCTCTGCCTTCCGGGTTCAAGTGATTCTCATGCCTCAGCCTCTGGAGTAGCTGGGACTACAGGGCTCTGCCATGCTGCCTGGCTGATTTTTTTTGTATTTCCGGTAGAGATGAGGTTTCACCATGTTGTCCAGGCTGGTCTCGTACTCCTGACCTCAGCTGATCCACCCACCTCGGCCTCCCAAAGTGCTGGAATTAACAGGCGTGAGCCACTGCGCCTGGCCAAAAGGCTGATTTCTTTAGTCGACAGCACCATCATCATTTGCCTGGGCTCGAGACAGCCTCCACTCTGGGTCCTCCCATGTGGGTCCTGCCTCCCTCACCTGTGGCAGATCGTGGCCCCTTCTACTGAACGCCTTTCACCCAGGTTCGGGGCTCTTCTGGGGCCTCCAGGGCACCTGCCCTTTATGGCAGCCTGGCTCTGCCTCCTCATCCTCCTGTAGCCACTGGCCTTTGGGGGGCTTTCTCCCGAACCCCTCTCCCTCCCACGCCAGCCCCGTTTCTTCCTCCCAAGCACTGGCTGAGGTCTCCCCGTGGGGTCACAGATCAAACCCTCCTTTCCTCAGGGGGCCTTCCCTTTTTCCTCCTTTTGTGCTTTCTAGCTTTACTGCCCGCAGCTGTCTTGTTGGCCTATGTCTGTGACCATCTGAGCCCTGTCCCTCTTCCCGATGAGACTGTCATCTTGCCCCATGTCGGCCAGGATGAGGCCTGTTTTTGCTCATCTTCAGTTTTGCTCATTAGGCTCAGTGCCAGGCTCAGAGCAGCAGTTCGGCAAACATTTGTGGAATGAATGAGTAAACTGTACACTAAACTCTTCCTGGAGAGACTGGCTGGCTGGTGTGGGGGTGCAGATCCCCTGCCTCTGGGGCAGCCTTCACCCTGCCCCAGAACCTAGGCCTGAGGGGGGAGTTGTCGGGGTTGCAGGCTGGGAGGAGGAGATGGGGATGGTCGGTGATTTAGACCCTTGCCATCTAATCTCTTCCCCCTGTCATTCCCCCACCTCCCTTAGACTCTGAGACTTAGGCAAGGACTAAACATGTCCTGTGCCTCACTCGTTCCCCAGTGCTGCTTTGTTGAATGAGTGTCCATGTCCCAACACCCAGTGTCTATTGCAGTGCAGCAGAGACTTTGTCACCTCGGGCCAGTCCAGCCCTCTGCCTGCCCTTAGACCCCACCACTGCCAGGAGCAATCCCACTGGCATAAGAAAGGAAACCACCCAGCAGAAATGCTGACCCCTGTACTTGAAAAAAAGGGGGAGGCCCGGCACAGTGGCTCACCCCTGTAATCTCAGCACTTCAGGGGGCTGAGGTGGACGGACCACTTGAGCCCAGAGGTTTGATACCAGCCTGGACAGCATGGCAAAACCCCATCTCTACAGAAAATACAAACATCAGCTGGGTGTGGTGGTGCAGGCCCGTAGTCCCAGTTACTCAGAAGGTTGAGATGGGGGGATCACCTGAGCCTGGGGAGGTGGAGGCTGCAGTGAGCCATGATTGTGCCACGGCACTCCAGCCTGGGCAACAGAGCAAGACCCTGTCTCAAAAAAAGAAAGATAAAGAAAAACTGGGAAACTGAGGGACTAAAGCTGCCAACTCCCAGGTGCTGGCTCCCAGACTCTCTCCGCTGCTTCTACCCATGCCCCTGGCTCTTTTGTTTGGGCAGGGGAGGGACGGGGCTGTGGTTGCTGTGCTCCCACCATGTCCCTGGAGATGTGCCCCTTCCCTGCCAGCCTTTCGTGTGGGTGGTGAACTGCACGCAGGCTGAGACCATGTTTTTTCCCATTTTATTCAGTTTGTTGAGTTAGTCCTGGTGCCTGGTACACACTTGTCCAGTAGATTCATGAATAATCAGCTAAGGGTAAAGGAGGGATTTGAACCTAGGCCTCTCTGTGGCTTCCTCTTAAACGGCATCTACCACCCTGAACTGTCGTGGCTGGCAACGCAGTACTGGAGCAGAGGTCCACCATGGATGTGCCTCCTGGCAGGAGTGACATCCTCACACCCACAGCGTGAGTGTGATTCAGCGTTTTCTCAGCCCCTACTGTGGCAGGCCCAGGGATAGCACCAGGGGTTCCAGGAATGAGGTTGGCCAGGGCTTTTGGAAGGCAGGAAACAGCCTTTCTTTCCTGTTCTCCCCTGCCCAGATGAGCCAGACGGCCAAGCTGCCTCTCTAGAGCAGAGGGGGTTGGCCAGGGGCCTGCTGGGGAGATGAGCTCAGAGGCACCCACCCTTCCCTGAGGGATGGTGCGGGTTCTGGCTGGGAGACGTGGGCTCCCAGCCTGGATTTCATCTGAGGGAGGAATTGCCCACAAACATGTCCCAGGATGTTAGGGTGGGAGGGGAGGTGAAGGGTGGGAGAGAGGGAACTGCCGCTGGCAAATGCCTCCCACACAAGCCTACATCTCCTTGTCCTGCAAAGGAGGGTAGGAGGGTTAGCACATCGAAGCTGGAGTCAAAGCTATCCAGCCACACTCTACTTGTGTAATCTCTAAGCCTCGGTTTCCTCATCTGTAAAATGGGAATAGTACCCCAATTGTTGGAAGGATGACATGACAATGCTTGTAAAATGCTAAACTGGGGGCTCGTCTCTGTGGCTCACACCTGTAATCTCAGCACTTTGGGAGGCCCAGGCGGACGGATCATGAGCTCAGGAATTCGAGACCAGCCTGGCCAATATGGTGAAACCCTGTCTCTACTAAAAATACAAAAATTAGCTGGGGGTGGTGGTGGGTGCCTGCATTTCCAACTACTAGGGAGGCTGAGGCAGGAGAATCACTGGAACCCAGAAGGTGGAGGTTGGCGTGAGCTGAGATTGCGCCACTGCACTCCAGCCTGGGCGACAGAGCAAGACTCCGTCTCAGAAAAAAAAATTGCTAAACGGGGTCGAGCGCAGTGGCTCACGCTTGTAATCCCAGCACTTCGGGAAGCCAAGGTGGGCAGATCACCTGAGGTCAGGAGTTTGAGACCAGCGTGGCCAATACGGCGAAACCCCATTTCTACTAAAAATACAAAATTTAGTCAGGTGTGGTGGCGCATGCCTGCAACCCCAGCTACCCAAGAGGCTGAGGTTGAGGCACTTAAACCCAGAAGGAGGAGGTTGCAGTGAGCTGAGATTGCGCCACTGCACTCCAGCCTAGGCAACAGACCAGGACTCTATCTCGAACAAAAAAAAAAAGCTAAACGAAGGCTGCAGGCACACGCCGGACACAGAGGAAACATTATTACTGTGAGATGAGGAAACAGAGGCCCAGAGAGGGGAGTTGGCTAATGCAGCCTGAAAAACCAGGGGGTTCCAGGAGCAGACAAATGCAGGCGCTGCCAGCTGGGCACCTGGGGGGTGTGCACTTCCTCCTGGACAGGTGGGAGGGTGTATGCTGCCAGGTACAAGACAGGCACAGGAGAGCCAGGAAAATACCGTGACTTTATTTGCTACACTGACAGCAGCGCTGATGGGAGCTGGGGGCTGCTGTCCCTACAAGGGATGGTCCAAGGTGGGGGGCAGTAGTCAACACTTCCCCAGGGTGGGGTGGTCTCAGGGCAGGAGTGTAGACGATCGCCAACCTCGGGGATGTGGCGGTGGTGTTGCTGAAGAGGGGTCCAGTTGGCGGCTCAGAGGCAGGGAGCTCCAGTGTGTGGGGTGCCCGTGGGCCTGCACTACCTCAGGGGGCCAGCGGGCAGTGGCGGCCAGGGCTGCTCGGCCAGCTCTCGTTCCAGCTGCTTGAAGCGCTTCTTGGAGGCCCGCTTGGGCCGGAGGCGGCGCAGGCAGGCCGGGAGGCACTGGTCCAGCATGCTCTGCAAAGGGCAGGGAGAGGGTAGTGGCAGCCAGGGCTGAGCTGGGGTCAACCCACCCCCACCTCCCTTCTCTCCTGCTGCTGAGACCCAGGGCGGGCCCCACCTCCAGCATGAAGGCCCCCACGAAGTTGAAGGTGACCAGACCCAGCAGTAGCAGCTTGAAGCAGGTGTCGGTGATGTTCCTCAGCGCCAGCGGCCCCTGCAGGAGGCCGGGGACCAGGATGAGGCCCACCAGGATGGAGCTCAGGAGTGCCAGGGCCAGCAGGAAGGGCACTGGGGGCAGGAGAGTCTCTCAGGCAGGAGCCACGCCCCTGGGACCACAGACACACATGCGCGCACCAGCCGCCCTCCATCTCTCTCCCATCTGCCTCCCCCGAGCCCCCCAGGGCTCCTCCCGCCTCTGCCAGCATCTCCTGCCCCACGCCTGCAGCGGCACCATTGGTGTACAGCGGCCGGCGGAAGGGCGCCCCCTTGGACACAGCTGCGGCCAGGATGAGGTACTGGAAGCTGGAGAGAGAGAAGACCACGGTGTTCTCGTAGTTGGGCAGGTTGTCTGGTGCGGGCACCGTCCTGTTCAGAGGCACGAACCTGGGAGTACGGCGATGGGGGTCAGGGAACGAGTGTGGGGTGGACGGGGCAAGGGCAGGGGTGGGATGGGGGTGGTCAGCTCCCTACTCACCACGGCTGGGCTAGGGTCAGGAAGTAGCCCCCCAGCTGCACACCAGCCACCAGGGCCACCTGCAGCAGCAAGCTGCCGAGCACGGGCACGCTGAGCAGTGCCCCTGGCGGCCGCACCCGCCCCAGGGCTAGCGCCGGCCCCGTTCGGCTCATGAGCACTGCCACCGTCGTGGTGATGACCAGGTCGATGGCCAGGAACTGCAGGTCACCCAGGTTGGTGTTGATCTGTCACAGGGTAGGGAGGGCAGAGGGGAAACTGAGACCTGGCCCTGGCTGCTCCTAGTCTGATAACAGAGGCCCCGCCCCTACCCCAAAGGAGACTGATGGGGAAGGCATCCCCCAATCTGATGGGGGTAGTACTCTCCTGCCAGCCCGTGGAGGAGGCACAACTCTTGATGTGAGACAAACCCCTGGTCTGATGGAAAAGGCACCTGTGCTGACCTTGGGGGGCCTAAATCTGAGCGGAGGTTTTCCACTCTGTAGCAAACTCCTGGCCTGATAGGGAGGCTTAGGCTCTGCCTTGCGGAGTCTCTCTAGCTACTGGGGGATGCGCAGTTCCCGCCCTCGGGAAGCTCCTCGCTTTCAGGCAGACACAGGGACAGACCCGAGTATAAGATGTGTGCTGCCCTGCAGTGTCACCTCATTTGCTGGGGGTGAGCAGGTCGTGTGCAGAGTGGGGGAGGGGAGATCTCCTCCAAGTAGGGTGTGGGAGGCACAGCCAGCGTGTGGGGCAGAGCAAGTGTGTCTGCGGAGATGGGCAGATCTGTAGGGATGGGCCAGGGCCAGGGGCAAGGGTCTTGGCTCTGCCTCCATTTTTCCTGAAGATGGGGGGCTCCCAACGTCAGGGTCAAGCTGTTAGCCCATGATAGCCGCTGCCATTTGAGGACCTAGTGGGCACCGGGCTCCATGCCTGTTTTTCTCGTCTCCCCTGAGCCTTGCCACCTCCCCAACCACACAGCTGGAGAGTAGCAGAGTTAGGATCTGAGCCCACGTCATCTCTCCCAGGACCTGCTGGCTCTGAGGCACACGGCTGTGTCCCCTCCCTGGTCCTGGCATGGCTCTGGGCACGGAGCTCACAGATACTCACCGTGTAGAGGATCAGGACAGAGATGAACTGGGTCAGGCTATACAGGGCCATGTACTTGAAGACGCTGAACGACGTGTCAAGGGAACAGCGCCCCTCCCTGGGTGGCAGGGCATGGACATTAGGGGCCCAGGTTGGCTGACCGGCCCTGCTGAGCCCTCACCTGCCGGCCCCTGCCCGACCTACCTGATGACCATGGGCACACATTCGATACTGGCCATGCTTGAGGTGAAGGGCGAGACCACCGAGGCTTCTGCCTGGGACAGCGAGATGCCGACATCGGCCGCCTTCAGGGCCCCGCAGTCATTGGCGCCATCTCCACACATGCCCACGCAGTACCTGAAGAGAGTCGTGGGCAGGTGTGGCCCGGGGAACAACCCCACCCACCCCAAGGGTGGGCTGGCAGAATATGACGACAGCTGGGCCCCTAATACCACATGGTCCTGGTATACAGGTGCTCAGTGAGTAGATCCAATTATTATTATCATCATCATTATTTTTTTGAGATGGATTTTCACTTGTGTCGCCCAGGCTGGAGTGCAATGGTGTGATTTCAGCTCACTGCAACTTCCACCTCCTGGGCTCAAGCGATTCTCCTGCGTCAGCCTCCTGAGTAGCTGGGATTACAGACGCCTGCCACCATGCCTGGCTAATTTTTTGTATTTTTAGTAGAGACAGGGTTTCACCATGTTGGCCAGGTTGGTCTCAGAACTCCTGACCTCAGGTGATCCACCTGCCTCAGCCTCCCAAAGTGCTGGGATTACAGGCGTGAGCCACCGTGCCCAGCCTATTATTATTTTTTGAGACAGAGTCTCGCTCTGTTGCCCAGGCTGGAGTACAGTGGCGTGATCTCAGCTCACTACAACCTCTGCCTCCCAGGGTCAAGTGATTCTCCTGCCTCAGCCTCTTTAAGTAGCTGGGATTACAGGTGTGCATCACCACGCCTGGCTAATTTTTATATTTTTAGTAGAGACTGGGTTTTGTCATGTTGGCCAGGCTGCTCTCAAGCTCCTGACCTCAGGTGATCCGCCTGCCTTGGCCTCCACAAGTGCTGGATTACAGGCGTAAGCCACTGTACCCAGCCTATTATTTTTTTGAGACAGAGTCTCACTCTGTTGCCCAGGCTGAAGTGCAGTGGTGTGTGCGATCATGGTTCACTGCAGCCGCAACCTCCCATGCTCAAGCAACCCTCCTGCCTCAGCCTCCTGAGTAGCTGGGACGCGGGGTATGCGTCACCACACCTGGCTAATTTTTAAATTTTTTGTACAAATGGGGTCTCACTCTGTCGCCCAGGCTGGTCTCAAACTCCTAGGCTCAAGCGATCCTCCCGCCATGGCCACTCAAAGAGCTGGGATTACAGGCATAAGCCATCGTACCCGGCCTACAATGATTATTTTTAGCATGAAAGACCCGGGAGAGCCTGCCTGCTTTTGGTGGGGAGGGGTGACAGTTCTCTGGTGCCTGAGGAGGGAGACAGGGCCCTAGGGAAGGAGGGAGGGAGGGACAGATGAGCAGACAAGCTCAGTCCCTGCAGGCCCTTGCCCACACCCTCTGCCGAGCACTCACTGAAGCTTCTGTAGCTCGCACACCAGCTCTGTCTTCTGCTCAGGGGCCATGCGGGCGAAGACAGTGCCCTGGACCAGGACCTGGGGGCACAGGGAGACAGGGGAGGGCTGAGACATCCACCAGGGAGAATGAGCCAGGAGGAGGGAGACAGAGCAGAGGAGGGAGACAGAGCAGGGGAGGCACAGGGAGCCAGGGAGCTGGGGGCAGCCCTACCTTGGGCAGCAGCTTGGGGAAGTGCTTCACAATGATACCAAAGGTGGGCCCGCTGAGGGCCAGATGCCTGGATCGGGGGTCTGGCTCCACGGTGTAGCTTGCAGCCTGGTCAGGATCCTGGGGGCCCAGGAAGCTCAGCTTAGCTCCCCCTGCCCACCCGGGAGAGTTGGGGCCTGGGTCAGGTGACACAGGGGTGGGGTCACAGGGTACGGTACAGCTGGAACTCTGGGTTAGTCTCACCTTAACCCCATTCACTGTTGCGGGGGACTCCACTGGCAGGAATTCGAGGGAGGCAGGCTGACCCCGCTCAGGGTGGGTGGCGTGGACAATGATCAGATGTTCCTGGGGGGCCACCATGCCGCAGCCCCGGGCTACAGTGACTGCTGTCTGCAGGTTGTCTCCTGGGGGGTACGGGGCAAGGTCAGGGTCTGAGGCTATCTGGGGAGGCCATCCTCATCCTGATCCTTACAGATGGAAAACAGGCTGGATGAAATCCGTCTGCCACCACCAGCTGAGTGAGCTGAGGCAGGTTATCTACATCCCTTTCCTCAGGTTCCTCATCTGTAGATCCAGGCATCGAAGGGTCTTCGGAGAAACTGGAGCCCTGGGCTGGAGCTCCACATATACTCTTTTTTTTCTTTTGAGACAGAGTCTCCCTCTGTCACCCAGGCTGGAGTACAGTGTGGCTCGATCTCAGCTCTCTGTAACCTCCTTCTTCTTGGGCTCAAGCAATTCTCCTGCCTCAGCCTCCCAAGTAGCTGGGATTACAGGTACGCACGACCACACCTGGTTAATTTTTTTTTGTATTTTTAGTAGAGATGGGGTTTCACCATGTTGGCCAGTCTGGTCTGGAACTCCTGGCCTCAGATGATCCCACTGCCTTGGCCTCCCAGAGTGCCAGGATTACAGTATGAGCCACCGAACTCTACTGCAGTGTGACTCTGCTGCCAAGTGCCAGAGAATGCATGTTCACACATGCATGAGTGCAGGAGCAGGGAGGGCAAGAAGAGGGACACAGACCTCTTAGCTCCTGCGGTTTCACCTGGCTACAATCTGTTTTTTGAGACTGTGTCTCAATGTTGCCCAGGCTGGAGTACAGTAGTATGATCATGGCTCACTGTAGCCTCGACTTCCTGGGCTCAAGCGATTCTCCTGCCTCAGCCTTCCAAGTCACTGGGACCACAGGTACATGCCACCATGCCTGGCTAATTTTTATGTTCTTTTTTTGGGGGGTGGGGGGTTTGCTCTTGTTGCCCAGGGTGGAGTGAAATGGCACGATCTCGGCTCACCACAACCTCCACTTCCTGGGTTCAAGTAATTCTCCTGCCTCAGCCTCCTGAGTAGCTGGGATTACAGGCATCCACCAACACGCTCAGCTAATTTTTTGTATTTTTAGTCGAGACGAGATTTCAGCATGTTGGCCAGGCTGGTCTTGAACTCGACCTCAAATTATCTGCCTGCCTCGGCCTCCCAAAGTGCTGGGATTATAGGCGTGAGTCACTGCGCCCGGCCATTTTTGTATTCTTTGTAGAGATGGTTGCCCAGGTTGGTCTCAAACTCCAGGGTTCAAACAATCCTTCTCCCTTGGCCTCTCAAAGTGGTGGGATTACAGGTGTGAGGCACCGTGCCTGGATAGAATCTTTCTCTTCCTGCTCCCTGAGCTTGTCACAGCCTTTGAGGCTAACATTATCCCCATTTCTCAGAGGTGCGACCTAGAACCTGGAGCGGTCACCTGGCAAGTGAGTTGCCGGGCTGGAACACAGGCTGTCTGACAGCACACCTGGGCTCCCTGGAAGTCACTCCACTCCTCTAAGCCCCCGTTTCCTCCTCTGGCAGACAGGGGTGATGATTACCACTTGGGGAGGGAATACTGTAAAGATTTGTGAAATTTTTGAAAAGGACCTGGCCTGAAGCAAGGGCCCCAAAAGATGCCCCAGAAAGGGACCTCTGGTACCCCTTCTTTCTGACAGGAAGGGGCGGATTCTGCCCTCCTAGCCTGGGCCTTCACATGCCGCTGTACCTGTCACCATGACGGTGCGGATGCGGGTCCTCCGCAGAGCCTGGATAACTGGTGTTGTCTGCGGCTTCAATAGGTTCCTCATGACCAGCAGCCCCAGGAGGCTCAGCTCCTGCTCCACGGTGTCCCTGGCGGGTGGGCAGAGGTCATGAGAGGCCAGATCAGAGGTCATGCAGTGGCCAGGGCCCCTCTCCCAGCCATCAGGCAGGGCATCTTCCCTGGGCTCTGCCTGCGGCGGAGCCTCCCTCTGCCCAGTCCTCAGAGCAGATGGGCCAGGGGACAGGCCTACCTCGTCAGTTGCTGGGCTGCCTCCAGGCTGGGCACAGTGGGCAGCGGCTTGCTGGCCAGGGCCACGACACGGTAGCCAGCAGCTGTGTAGCTCTGCAGCAGCTGGGCGAAGTCGGTGGGCACTGCCAGGGAGAGGCAGGTGTCACGAGGAGGGGACAGCAGGCACAGAGGCTGGGCACCCACCCCATTCTGTGCCAATGCCCAACCAGGGGGCCTCGGGGGCTGCCCCCTGCACCTGTCTCAGGGTTGCAGAGCCCTGCCACCAGCTCTGGGGAGCCTTTGACGTAGGCCTCGGGCTGAGTGGCCCCTGGCCACGACACCACCACACTCATGCGCTGCAGAGCCGAAGAGAAGGGGAAGCGGTGGAGGACGCTGACTGGCACGGGGGGCTCGTCCTGCAAGGTTGGAGAGGCAGCTGAGGTGCTGGCCGGGGAGCCCACCCCTTTGCCCTGTACCCCACAGGCCCCCCTCAGCTCACCATTCCCTGCAGCTGGGGCTCCCAAAGTGGGGGTCTCATCACTGCTAAGACTTGGGTCCCAAATGCCAAGTCCTCGGCCAGCTCCTCCTCCAGGACCTGGCAGGCAGGCAGGGAAGGTTGGTGTCTGAGGGCTTTGGCTCAGAGAGAGATTTGAGCTAGACTCAATGATGACTTCCTTCATGGGAGACTGGGTGGTGGGTTAAGAACGTGGGCTTTGGAGCCAGGTGGACTCAAATTCAAACTCCAGCTTTGCTGCCTACAAGCTGCTGGGTGACCAGGGACACGTTATTCCCAATCTCCCAGCCTCAGCATCCTCCGTGAAGCAGCATTTGAGCTTGCTTGCTGGGGCTTGGGAAGAGGAAATGAAACCAGGACCCTGCAGCCTCGCGCTGCTGATAGTAGGCACTCAGCAAGTGGCCTGGCCATTACTATTTTATTTTTAAGATGGAGTCTCACTCTGTCATTTAGGCTGGAGTGCAGTGGTGTGATCTCAGCTCACTGTGTAACCTCTGCCTCCTGGATTCGAATGAGTCTCCTGCCTCAGCCTCCTGAGTAGCGGGGACTAGAGGTGTGCTCCACCACACTCGGCTAATTTTTATATTTTTAGTAGAGACGGGGTTTCACTATATTGGCCAGGCTGGTTTTGAACTTCTGACCTCAGGTGATCTGCCCACCTCAGCCTTCCAAAGTGCTGGGATTACAGGCATGAGCCACTGCACCCAGCCTCTTATTATTAGTATTATTGAGACAGGGTCTCGTTCTGTTATCCAGGCTGGAGTGCAGCAGCGTGATCACAGCTCACTGCCGCCTCACCCACCCGGGCTCAATTAGTCCTCCCACCTCAGCCTCCTGGAACTACAGGCATGCACCACCATGCCGGCTAATTTTTGTATTTTTGGCAGAGATGGGGTTTTGCCATGTAGGCCAGGCTGGGGTCCTGGGCTCAAGTGAGCCTCCCATCTTGGCCTCCCAAAGTGCTGGGAGCCACATTACAGGTATGAGCCACTGTGCCTGGCCTATTATTATGAATGGTGGGCATAGTAAGAGACTACCCTGGAGGACCTAGAGGGAAGATGGGGTGGGGTTCGCGAGACCCCACTGCCAAGAGGCACGGGGCTGACCTGCTTGGCCTCCTCACCCAGCCAGTAGACTCCACCATCTTCAAGTCCATGGGGTCGCCCACGGGGGTGTCCTGGAGACGGCTAAGGGCATGGCAGGTGGCCAGTGCTCGGAGCAGGGGCCCCACAGGCAGGCGGCGGGGCTCTGGGACCAGTGGCAGGAATGCCCGCCCCTTCAGGGGTACCACCCCCATCACGTCTAAGCCGTCCTCCGTGAGGGTGCCCGTCTGCAGGAGACAGGTGGGTGGGGCAGTGATGAGTCCTGGAATGGGGGGTGCCCTGCTGAGCTGGGCATCCAAACCCCAGGCCGGGCAGACCCCATGGGAACCCCAGGAAGTCTTCTTTACCTCCCAAGATTAGGGCGGGTGGTTTGCTCTGGGCTCCCACCCATGGCCTCTTCACTTCCCCACATTTGGTGGTTAGAGGACTTGGCCCACAGCTGGCGCTCAATATATTTGTTGGATGAGGGCATGAATCAATACCTGCGTTCCCCACCCTAGACCTGAACTGCACAAGTACATGTCTGGCTCCTTGGCTAGCCTGGGAGCTGTGGGAATCTGGTCACCCCCTCCACAGTTTAAAAGCTCTCTGTGGCCCCCGACACCCTCTGAATGTCATCCAGCCTCTAGCCTCTGCCAACCAGGCCACTGCCTACCCGGCCCTGTCCTGCCCTATCAGTCCCCGTGCCCAGGCAGCAGTCCATCTGTCCCGTGCTGCTCCCGCCTTTTACCCTTGCTCCTCCCTGAATGAAGTCACTGAGGGGCCTGATCAGGGGGCTTCCTTGACTGCCTTCTCTCTAAGGAGGTGTCCCCACCTACAACCCATCATGCTACCCCACTGCCCGCCCCGTCCCCCCCACCCCCCACCCCCACAGCTCTTTTGTGCACTCCTGGATCACTTATTCTGGTGGGGGACACACTCATTCCAGTGACCACAAGGATGTCTGTGTTGGTCACTGCTGGGCGCCTAGGGTTGAGAGCAGTAAGGGATGCACACTAGAGCCCTAGGTCCCCACCAGTACTTTTTATTTTTTTTTTTTGAGACAGAGTCTCCCTCTGCTGCCAGGCTGGAATGCAGTGGTACAATCTCAGCTCACTGCAACCTCCGCCTCCTGGGTTCAAATGATTCTCCTGCCTCAGCCTCCCAAGTAGCTGGGATTACAGGCACATGCCACCATGCCCGGCTAATTTTTGTATTTTAGTAGAGACGGGGATTCACCATGTTGGCCAGGATGTCTCGATGTCGACCTTGTGATCCGCCTGCCTCAGCCTCCCAAAGTGTTGGGATTACAGGCGCGAGCCACTGTGCCCAGCCTTTTTTTTTTTTTTTTTGAGATAGAGTTTCTGTCACCCAGGCTGGAGTTCAGTGGCACAATCTCCGCTCACTGTAACCTCCACCTCCCGGATTCAAGCAGTTCTCCTGCCTCAGCTTCCCAAGTAGCTGGGATTACAGGCATGTGCCACCACGCCTGGCTAATTTTTGTATTTTTAGTAAATACGGGTTTTCGCCATATTGGTCAGGCTGGTGTTGAACTCCTGACTTCAGGTGATCTACCCGCCTCAGCCTCCAAATCCCAAAGTGCTGGGATTACCAGCGTAAGCCATGGCACCCAGCCCCCCCACCAGTTCTTGAACACACGATTCTAGACATTTTATCTGCCAGACCATGAGCTCAGTGAGGGCAGGAGTGGGTGGGTGGGGGGCAAGGGTGGCTCCTCTGGGGGTTTCCAACCTTAGACAGGACCTGTCGTCCTGTGGGAACTGCTGAGAGAGTAACTCAGGTGTTGGGGCCCGGCCAGGGTGCCTGTGGTTGTCCCACTCCCCTGAGCCAACCCCACCTGCAGCCCCACCTTGTCGAAACACACCAGCTGCAGCTTGCCCCCCAGGTTGATGCGCAGGGGGTGGATGCAGAAGATGCCCTGTCTCCGAAGCCGGCTCTGGGAGTAGAGCGTGCACACAGTCATGGCGGCAGGCAGGGCGGGCGGCACCACCACGGTCACCAGGTCCAGAGCCCGGATCACAATCTCGTTCAGGGGCACCTGGCAGGGGGCACCGTGAATGTGAGCACCCGGCTGGCTGGCTCTGGGAGCTGCTGGCAGCACCCCCCAGCCGGCCCCCAAAGGCTTACCCGGTTTCGGTGGAGGATGAAGATGCTGTAGATGGTGCCAAGGAGAGCTGGGGGGACAGCGAGGGACTGAGTGGGATTTGGGACCTGGGCTGGGGGCTATGGGGAGAGGAGGGTACGGGGGGCCACTCACCCAGGACAGAGAGGGCAGCCACAAACTTCATGCTGTGTTTATAGAACTTGAAGTTGATGGGCCGGGGATGCAAGATGGAGCTCACCAAGCCCCCTTTAGCTGTGCAGAACCCTGGGGAGGAGGCGGGGACCCCAAGGCAGGGAAGCTGGGGTGAGAGTGGGTCTCCCCACAAAAGCCCTCCCGACATGATGGTTTTTTTTTTAATTTTTATTTTTTTAAGATGGAGTCTTACTCTGTCACCAGACTGGAGTGCAGTGGCACAATCTTGGCTCACTGCAACTTCCATCTCCCAGGTTCAAGCAATTCGCCTGCCTCAGCCTCCCAAGTAGCTGGGACTACAGGCACGCACCACCACCCCCAGCTAATTTTTGTATTTTTAGTAGAGACGGGGTTTCACAATGTTGGCCAGGATAGTCTCAATCTCTTGACCTTGTGATCTGCCCACCTTGGCCTCCCAAAGCGCTGGGATTCCAGGCGTGAGCCACCGCGCCCAGCCGGGAAAGGATGTTTTGAGATTAGCCATCACCAGGGTAGAGTCCTAACAAGTCTGGCCTGGCTCTGGTAGGCTCTTTAAAGCATTTTAAAGAAGGAACTAGTGGATAGTATCTAAACATTGGGTGGTTCCACTTAAGATCCAGACACAGGGAAGACTCCTGCCTGCTCGCTACGTCCCTGCCCGCTCCAGCACTGTAAACCCGGCGGCTCCTGCACTTGGTCTTGGTCTGGCCCAACTTCTCCTGCTAAGATGGGAGTGCTCAGGCCCCACTTAGGGGGTGACTTGCCAGAGGTCCCTCAGCAGGGCAGCAGCAGAAGTGGGCATGGGGTCCAGGGTTTCAGGGCCCACCCTGCCCCGCTCCACCTCTCCCACAGGTGCTGAGCCCAGCATCTCTCTCAAGCCCAGCCTCTTGGCTCATACCTGTGCGGGTCACCACTGCCAGGACGTGCGGTCCCACAAAGGCCCGGGCCTGCAAGATGAGGGTCCCGCAGAAGAGCGTGTGCCGCCGGTATGTCTCTGCACAGTAGGGCCCCAGCCCCTCCGGCAGTGCCGTCTTCAGCACTGGAACGCTCTCTCCTGGCAGGGAATGTAGGGTGTGAGGCACACTCCACACCTATCCCTCCCACCAGCAAACCGGGAGTTCTATGTAGGGTTGTCCCTTAAGCCCTAGGTCTCGGTTAACTCTGTAACCAGGTGTGAACAAGAAGTCACAGCTCCATTTTACAGAGAGGAACAATGAGGCTCAGACGACAGAGACATAAAGGCACAGGGACACACTCCTGGAAGCGGGTGGCAGCCAGCTCCCCTGAACCAGCTGGGGAGTCAGAATGTGTGTGGGGGGCATCGTGTGTGCAGTGGGGCAGGGTGGGGGAGTTGTTTTCTTTCTGCTGTAAATATTTTATAATACACATGGAGTGCTTTTCTGACTCCAACCAACAGAAATATTTACACAGGGCCGGACACGGTGGCTCATGCCTGTAATCCTAGCACTTTGGGAGGCCAAGGCTGGCAGATCACTTGAGGTCAGGAGTTCGAGACCAGCCTGACCAACATGGTAAAACCCTGATCTCTACTAAAAATATAAAATTAGCCAGGTGTGGTGGCGCACGCCTGTAATCCCAGGTACTTTGGAGGCTGAGGCAGGAGAATTGCTGGAACCTGGGAGGCAGAGATTGCAGTGAGCTGAGATTGCAACATTGCACTCCAGCCTGGGCAATGAGAGCAAAACTCCATCTCGAAAAAAAAAAAAAATAACTCAGATGCGCTGGGTGGCTAGCTGTTTATGCTTCACCTCTCACGCTGCTAAGTGCTTTGCACAACTCTGTCCAGAAGGAGGGACTGACAGCCATCTTACAGAAGAGGAAACTGAGGCACGGAGCTATTAAGTGGTAATGGCCCAAGGGTGTGAGGTTAGCAATTGCTAAAGCTGGGATTGTTACTTGAGAGAAAAAGGAAAAGGAGGCTGGGTACGGTGGCTCACGCCTGCAATCCCAGCATCTTGGGAGGCTGAGGTGGGCAGATAACCTGAGGTCAGGAGTTCAAGACCAGCCTGGGCCACATGGTGAAACCCTGTCTCTATTAAAAATACAAAAATTAGCTGGGTGTGGTGGCATGCACCTGTGGTCCCAGCAACTCAGGAGGTTGAGGCATGAGAATCACTTGCACCCAGGGATAGAGGCTGCAGTCAGCTGAGATCATGTCACTGCATTCCAGCCTGGGCAACAGAGCAACATCCTATCTCAAAAAAAAAAAAAAGGAAAAGGAAACTCAAATGAAAACTTCTGCTGCAGGGCAAAGGGTGGATGGCAGGGGAGGAAGGAAGTTGCAGGCCAGGGGCTGGGGGCTCACCTGTCAAAGAGCTCTCATTCACCATGCACTCGCCGGTCACCAGGGCGGCATCGCAGGGCATCAGCCCGCCCTCCTGGGGCAGCACCAGGCAGTCTCCGGGCACCAGCTCACTGGAGTCCACCCATTCCTCCTCTGCAGGCAGGCAGGAGAGGAGCTCAGGTGAAGCTAGCCCCAGCCACCTCCCCCTGCCTTCCCGCCCCTTCCCCCCGGGCTCTAGCTCCTCACCTCCCCCTGGCCGGCACACGCACACCTGCATGGACAGCTTGACCATGTCCCTTAGAGTCTGGCTTTGCTGTGGGCACAAGACAAGAGGGGTATGGGTGGGTGGAGGCCCCTGGAAACCCACCTGCCCCGCGCCTGCCTGCCTCACATCACTCACCTTTCTGGTCTTGTATAGCGACAGGCAGATGGAGATGGCAGAAATGAGGAAGATACACAGGGCATACCAGTAGTAGTGGTCAGCCAGCCACAGCGCGATGCTGAAGGCCTGGAACCCATAGTAGGGGTTCAGTGCCTGGGGGAGGGGTGGGAGGCAGGATTAGGCCCTCGTCCCCCAGGGCAGCCCAGCCACAGGCCAGGTCTCCTGTGCCGATGGGAGCAGAGGGCCCACCGGCTGCCAAACGACTAAGCCAGGCCTTTCTCTTGATCAGTCCCGTCCCCACCCACCCAGATATCCCCAGGGCCCTCGCTGTCTCCGCTCCAAAGAGGACAAGGGTTTATGACCAGCCTGGGCAACGTGGCAAAACCCCATCTCTACAAGAAAAACAACGATTAGCCTGATGGGGTGGCCTGTGCTTATGTTCCCAGCTACTCAGGAGGCTGAGGTGGGAGGATCACTTAAGCTGGGCAGGTGGAGGTTGCAGTGAGCTGAGGTCTTGCCACTGCATTCTAGCCTCGGTGACAGTGAGACCCTGTCTCAAAAAAATATAAGTAAATAAAGAGGACAAGGGTATTTACTGAACCCTCTTACACACGCCAAGCGCTTTATCTAAATGTCATACAATGACAATGACAATTCCACAAGGCAGATGCCACTGTCAGCTCCATTTCTCAGATGAGCGAACCAAGGCACAGACGGGTTAAGCCACTGGCCTAAAACCATATAGCTTTGGCCGGGCGCGGTGGCTCACGCCTGTAATCCCAGCACTTTGGGAGGCCGAGATGGGTGGATCACCTGAGGTCAGGAGTTTGAGACCAGCCTGGCCAACAGAGTAAAACCCTGTCTCTATTGAAAAAAAAAAAAATAGCTGGATGTGGTGGTGAGCGCCTGTAGTCCCAGCTACTCGGGAGGCTGAGGGAAGAGAATTGCTTGAACCCAGGAGGTGGAGGTTGCAGTGAGCTGAGATCGCACCATTGCACTCCAGCCTGGGCAACAAGAGCACAACTCTGTCTCAATAAAAACAAAAAACAAAACAAAACACATAAACCACATACTTCCTAAGTGACAGTGATTTAATGGGCCAGACTCAAAGATCTCTCCTTCTCTTTCACGGTGCTTGCCCCTAGTCAGAGGGCTGGGATGTTCACACTTTATTCTAGACGTGTCTTGGTCCTTGGCTTCTCTTTGTCCCTGTGTGACCTTGGCCATGGCACAGCCTCCCCCTGAAGCTTGGGTTTCTCAGGTGTCAACAGTGCAGTCTCAGGCCTGACCCATGGGGCTGTCGGGAACATGAAGGTGGAGGACGCACAGAGAGGACCCGGGCTCTAGAGCATGTCTCTGGGCACCCGGTAGGTGCTCAGGCCGCGTGGATTTGCCTCTTGGCCTCCAATCCTGCAAGTGGCACCCCAATCTGTGGCCCAAGCCTTGGGCGAAACCTCTAATTCCTGGACCTGGTGTCTCCGGCTAGGCTGACTGTGGCAGGTTCTGAAATGACGCTCCACTAGGAGAAGGAGCAGCTGGTCTGGCTGCCCCTTTAAAGTGGCCCAGAGGAGGCAAGCCCTGGCCCAAGGTCACACAGCAAGCCAGGCCAGGGCTGGGGCAAGACCCAGGGACAGCCCTACCTCATCCACCAGCAGCTGGGGGTAGGACTTGACGGGTATGCTGATCACGTTGGGGCCATAAATGGCCTTCCTGGAAGAAGAGATGAGGCCAAGCCGTCAGAAGGAGAAGCTCCTTCACCCTCCTGGGGTGGAGCTCCCCATTTTACAGCTGGGGAAACTGAGGCCCAGAGAAGGCAGGTGACTCCAAGGCAACCACATTGGGAGCAACACAGGGGACCCCAGCTCTCAGGGCGCCCCGGCCCAGGGCAGCACTGACCTCACTGTTTGGTCCTGCAGGCTGAGGCCATGGCGGGAGCGGTGGATGTCGTCACAAGAGCGGCCGTGGTCCAGCAGGCTGAGGGTGGGTGGGAGGGGACACGCGTGGGCCATGGGGCCTGAGCCCTGCATCCCCCACCCGTGCAGGCTGGAGACTCTGGGCTCCAGGCCCCCTGTCCCTCTTCTGCCACACTGAGCTCCTGGGAGCAAGTAAGCCCTCCTTCAACCCAAGGCCTGGCTTTGCCCTTTTGTTCCTCTGTCTGGGCCCCAAACCATGTCACCAAAGGAAAACAACAAGAGATGATGCTAATAATATTAACAGTGAAAAGAGCAGCTGTTATTTAGTGATAGGGCACTATTTACACTGATGATACCTTGGGCAAGTCACTTAACTTCTCTGTGCCTCAGTTTTCTCATCTGCAAAATGGGGGCAGTGACAGCAACTACTACCTAGGGCCACAGGTGGAATAAGGGAGGCAAGCCTCTCGGGCGGGTCACCTGAGGTCAGGAGTTTGAGACCAGCCTGGCCAACATGGTGAAACCCCATCTCTACTAAAAATACAAAAATTAGCTGGGTGCGGTGGACACGCCTGCCACTTGCTAGGTGATAAACACGTCAGCGATTTCTGCTACTATCCCCATCATGCAGCAGAAGCTGTTGCTGCCATCCCTGTCTCCCCTCTGCCTCACCTCCACCTGACAGCTGGACCCTGAAAACACCTGTCTTTACCTGAGGCCTTCTGGCTGTGTGTGCATCCTCTGCCTGTGAGCCCGGAAAGCAGAAAGTGCAGAAGAGTTCCTGTCCCGTGACTGATAATGGCAGGGAATTGATGAGTAAGTGTCCCAGCTCCCTCACTAACTGCGTGAGGTCGCCCAGAGTGGTGTGTGGTCTACACTGGCCCAAGGAGATCCCAGGGTGACTGAACCCTGGGTGTCCACGACAGTGGCAGCCAACATAACCTCCCTCCTCTTCTGCCCCTTCCCCAGCACTGCCCAGGATCACCTTCAAAAACAAACTCCCTGCCCTTGAGCCCTCTTTTGGGGGTCTGCTTCTGGGGCATTCAAATTAAGGTGTGTGGGCAGGGCGCAGCGACTCACGACTGTAATCCCAGCACTTTGGGAGCCTGAGGTGGGTGGATCGCCTAAGGTCAGGAGTTTGAAACCAGCCTGGCCAACACGGTAAAACCCCATCTCTACTGAAAATACAAAAATCTGCTGGACATGGTGGGAGGCACCTGTAATCCCAGCTACTTGGGAGACTGAGGCAGGAGAATCACTTGAACCCAGGAGGTGGAGGTGCAGTGAGCCGAGATTGTGCCATTGCTCTCCAGCCTGGGCAACAAGAGTGAAACTCCATTAAAGAAAAAAAAAAACACCAGGCACAGTGGCTCACACCTGTAATCTCAGCACTTTGGGAGGCTGAGGCAGGTGGATCACGAGGTCAGGAGTTGGAGACCAGTCTGGCCAACATAGTGAAACCCTGTCTCCCTGTAATCCCAGCTACTTGGGAGGCTGAGGCAGGAGAATCACGTGAACCTGGGAGGTGGAGGTTGTAGTGAGGTGAGATTAAGCCACTGCCCTCCAGCTTGGGAGACAGTGTAAGGCTCTGTCACAAAACACACACACACACACACACACACACACACACACACACACACACACACGTGTGTGGTGAGCTCATGTTTCTTTTTTTTTTTTTGAGACGGAGTCTTGCTCTGTCACCCAGGCTGGAGTGCAGTGGTGCAATCTTGGCTCGCTGCAACTTCTGCCACCCAGGTTCAAGTGATTCTCCTGCCTCAGCCTCCTGAGTAGCTGGGAACAAAGGCACCTGCCACCATGCCCGTCTAATTTTTGTATTTTAGTAGAGACAGTGTTTCAGCATCTTGGCCAGGCTGGTCTTGAACACCTGACCTCATGATCCACCCACCTCAGCCTCCCAAAGTGCTGGGATTACAAGCATCAGCCACTGTGCCTCGCCCTAGCTCATGTTTCTTAAGTGTATTGTAGGTGGCAGAGCAGCAACTAAACCCCGAGGAGACTGTCTGAGTCCAGAGCTGATGGTCTGATTCACAATGGTGTCACCACCTCGGACCAGACGTGAGGCCAAGATCTACATGAATTATTATCTATTTCACTGTCAAAACAGTCCTAGGAGGCAGAAGTTATCTCCACGCGCTATTTACAGACAGAGATACACAGGCCTGGAGGGGTTCAGCAACCTGCCCAAGGTTTCAGAGATCAAAAGCAACAGAGGTGAGAGGGGAGCCCAGGCCATGCCATGCCACTGTCTGTGCCCAAACCAGTGCCACTCTGGGAGGTGACGTGAGCCGCACAGGCCCTGACTCCTACCTGACCTGGGAGAAGGCTTGCTGGGTCTCAATCCAGATGTAGCGCTGGCCCTGGAAGAGGTAATACCGCAGCACCCGCTTCTGGGTGGAAGAGAGGAGAGGATGGGTTGGAAGCTGGCCCGGGCCCCAGGAGCCGTGTGCTTGTGTTGGGAGCTGAGGGATGGGAGGTAGGGGGCAGGGACTCGTGTCACCAGACAGAGAGGTGGGAGGGGCTTGAAAGTGTATATGTGCTTAGACAGCATCCTGGACGTTTGGGACAACAGAACCAAAACGTGGTTGGAGAACATGAAGTCTGACTCTCCCATTGCACAGATCATGAAACTGAGGCCCAGAGAGGGGCAAAGACTTGTCCAGAACCCGTCCGTCCACTCACCGCGTCCTCGTTCTTGTGGAGCTGGGCTGTATCCTTCCAGGCACCCTCCGGTACCGCCCCCACTGCCGCCTGGCTCCGGCCGTCCTCTGCCTGGGCCTGTGGGGGTGGCTCCAGGCTGGGGAGAGGGGTAGGGGTGACTCTCAAGCTCTGGGAGCTGCCCTGGCACCTCCCTGTGCTCACAGAGCCACCTTTCCTCCCCCTAGGATGGGAGGAGCCAGAGTCAGCCTTTGTGGTTGGTGAGGGGGTTGGGGGTGGGGGAGGTTGGAGAGGCCAGGGCAGGGGCTTCTGGGAAGGGGTGATGGGGCTGCCTTACCTGCCCCCGCTGATGGCCTCAGTCTGCACCTGGACAGTGAAGAGCTGCCAGGAACTATCCTGGAACACAGAGGTGTGGACTCAGTCCCGGAAGGGTCCCCTCCCCTCCCAGGCCCTGTCCCACAGCCAGGGGGCCCCTACTGGAGAAGGCAGAAATCAAGGCGATGGGGAGCCCTCAGAAATCACCCGACCAGTCCCTTCTGCCCACTGCTCAGATGGGAAAGCTGAGGTCCAGAGAAGAGCAGGACCTGCTTAGTGGCCCATGGCGAGTCAGTGGCCAGGTTGGAACCCAGACATCCTCCACCCCGCCCCTGACCCTCACGGCGCTCCTCTAGCCCAGGCTCGGCCTGACTCTCACCTCTTTGTCTCTTATTTCGATAACGAGTGTTTCGGCGTGGGCCAGGTTGCAGGGCCGGAGCCGCAGCCGCACCCCCCACAGGGGCTTCCAACGGAAGAGCAGCAAAGGGATCCCAGCCATCATCCAGACCACGGCGTGATAGCCTATGACCCTCCATGGACTGCCGCAGTAGCCGCTGAGCTTCTGTGAACATAGTGAGAGGGCCCAGGTCGGGGAGGGGCCGCACTGGAGTAGGAAGCCGGGGTGTCTGGGTGGGCCTGGGCATCACGCCCACCCACAGCTTTTCCCCGCCCCACTCTGCCCACTTACCACGGATGAAACTGAGGAGCTGAGGGGATCTATTGATGTCCCTATCGTCAGGGTCCCATAACCGGTGGGCGTGCTGCCCACGAGGGGGCTGCTGTCTGTGGACAGAAAAGAAAAAGGTCATTTGAGGAGGCGCCTCCTCCTCTTACTTCCTTAAAAACAATAAGCCTTCAGCCTGGGCCTGGTAGCTCATGCCTGTCATCCCAGCACTTTGGGAGGCTGAGGCAGGTGGATCACTTGAGGTCGGAAGTTTAAGACCAACCTGGCTAACATGGGGAAACCCCATTTCTACTAAAAATACAATTAACCAGGCGTGGTGGCAGATGCCTATAATGCCAGCTACTTGGGAGGCTGAGGCAGGAGAATCACTGGAACCTGGGAGGAAGAGGTTGCAGTGAGCCAAGATTGCGCCACTGCACTCCAGCCTGGGCAAGAGTGAAACTGCGTCTCAAAAAGGAAGAAAAAAAAGCACCTGGTCTGATAGAGCCCGAAGCTCACGTCTTCCTGGGTCCTTACCTGGCTCTTCTGTCTTCTGTTGGTTCTTACGCATAGAGTCTTTTTTTTTTTTTTTTGAGACAGAGTGTCACTCTGTCGCCCAGGCTGGAGTGTAGTCAAGTGATATTGGCTCACTGCAACTTCTGCCTCCCGGGCTCAAGCAATTCTCCTGCCTCAGACTCCCAAGTAACTGGGATTACAGGCAGGCACCACCGCGCCCGGCTAATTTTTGCTTATTCGAATCCCCGTGCCCAGCCCATGCCTGGCAGTGAGGAGATGCAAAGTAGAGTCTGGACTGATAAAAGATCAGCCCTGCAGGGCTATCTTTACAGACGGGTAAACTAAGGCTTGTGGAATGGTATCAGGTAGCTCTCTTGCAGATACTTTTTTTTTTTTTTTTGAGACAGAGTCTCGCTCTGTCACCCAGGCTGGAGGCAATGGCATAACCTCGGCTACTGCAACCTCCGCCTCCCGGGTTCAAGTGATTCTCCTGCCTCAGCCTCCTGAATAGCTGGGATTACAGGTGCCCGTCACCACACCCAGCTAATTTTTGTATTTTCAGGAGAGACAGGGTTTCACTATATTGCTCAGGGTGGTCTTGAACGCCTGACCTCAGGTGATCCACCGGCCTCTGCCTGTCAAAGTGCTGAGATTACAGGCGTGAGCCAGCATGCTGGCCTAATTTTATATTCTTTTTGTTTTGTTTTGTTTTGTTTTGTTTTTGAGATGGCGTCTTGCTGTCACCCAGGCCACAGTGCAGTGGTGTGATCTCCACTCACTGCAACCTCTGCCTCCTGGGTTCATGCGATTCTCCTGCCTCAGCCTACCAAGTAGCTGGGACTACAGGAGTACGCCACCATGCCCAGCTAATTTTTGTATTTTTAGTAGAGACAGAGTTTCACCATGTCGGTCAGGCTGGTCTCAAACTCCTGACCTCAAGTGATCCGCCTGCCTCGGCCTCCCAAAGTACTGGGATTACAGGCATGACCCACCACACCTGGCCAGTCTCCCAGTTTTATAGATGAGGGGACTAAGGCTCAGACACACAAAGCCCCAGCAGTAAGTGGTGGAGCCAGGAAGCTGGAGCCCAGCGCCTGTGCTTTTGGGCCCATGTGGGCACTTCTGGAGAAGAGGGCACATGTCCTGCACCTCAACCAGAAAATTTGAAAATCAAATTAACCAAAGCTGCACCTATGGCCAATCTCTCTTCCCATCCACTTGATAGATTCAGGAAACAAATGATGGCGCAGCCAGCTCTAGGAAGAGCCTGGTCTCTGAGGAGCATGCACACGCTCTAAGTAATACAATTGTTGTTGTTGTTGAGACAGGGTTTCACCCTCCCATATCTACCTCTTGAGTAGCTGAGACTACAGGTGCACACCACTACGCTCTAATTTTTGTTATTTTTTGTAGAGACAGGGTTTCACTATGTTGCCCAGGCTGGTCTAGAACTCATAGGCTCAGGTGATCCAACCACCTCGGCCTCCCCAAATGTTGGGACTGCAGGTGTGAGCCACCACAGCCGGCCAGTAAGACAATCTTTGTTTCTATCTTGTGTCTCTCCTAATTATGGGAGGGATGTGCTCCATCTTAAAGATCCTACATTAAAACATGCTCTTGGCCGGACGTGGTGGCTCACGCCTGTAATCCAAACACTTTGGAGGCCAAGGCGGGTGGATCACCTGAGGTCAGGAGTTCAAGACCAGTCTGTCCAACGTGGTGAAACCCTATCTTAAAAAAAAAAAAAAAAAGAAAAAAAAAACCCACACTCTTTCACACACCAGCACAGAAGCCTGCAGCTCCCAACTACTGGGGTCTCTGGGCAGGCCCGGTAGAAGGTGTAGATTCTCGAGGATGGTCGGGGGTCTGAAGGCCAGGCTCATAGAGACCCCCTAACCCCTGCCTGCCTGCCTGGGTCCCTGGGGTGGTGGATCTGGTTGGCTGGTTTCACTTTCACTTTCTGGTCCCAGCACAGTCCCCGAGTGACCCTTGTTGGGGCAAGAATGCCATTTCCTTCCATTCCCGATGACAACTTACAGAAGAGCAACCAGAGGGCCTCTCTGCTCTCTGGCTGCGGGAGGGGGAACCCACTCTGGCTCCTGGCCCAGGGTAGGGGGCAGAGGAGTGGGCATTCAGGATGACTGATACTCTCTAGCTGGGCTTTTAGGTCCTTGGCTACCGACAAGCCACAGCCTTTCTTTTTTTTGGTCTCTTTTCAGTACGTCAGCAGTCCCAGTCAGCACTGGAGTTCCAACTGAGGTTCACCCACCCTGGAGGCTGGCTCCCTGAAGTGGGACAGTGTGGGAGTTTCTCATCTTTTAAGGCTCATCTCAGGACGTTTCTGAGGTATAAGGGAAAGAACACCCCAGGGCTCTAAGGCACCCGATGCTGTTCCAAGCACTTTACAGTCATTCATTTATTTCTCACCACATCCCAATGACATGGGTACTACTTTTATCCCTATTTTACAGATTGGGAAACTGAGGCCCAGGGAGGTGAAGCAAGTTGCCCAAAGGCCACACATCATCATCATCATCTTCTTTATCATGAATGTGTTCTTGGTTCTCTTCCAAGCAAGCTGTGTTTCGTAGAGCAAGTGCCTTTGCCCCTCTGGGCTTCCATTTCTCATCTCTAGGATGATAATCCCGAGGCATCCAACACACAGGGAGGCAGGAGCCGGCTCGGCCAAGGCGTTTGAAGTTCCTGGGGTGCTAGCCCGGACAGGTGGGTAGCTGCTGGCTCCTGGGCCGGGGAGCGTGGCTTCTGCCCATCCATTTCCCAGGCTCCCTTCTCCTTTCCCATCACCCTGTCTGAAGCCCCGGCCGCCCCACTGCTCCCCAGGCCCATTTGACAGTTCTCCTTGTGCCTTAAAACCTTCAGGCCAGCAGCCCAGTGGGCTCAGGGATGGGAAAGGAGCTGGTACCCTGCTGGGCTTGCCCTGAGCCATCATTGCAGTGCTGATCTGATTTCCTCCCGCACCAAGCACACAAGGTGGGCTCCCTTACCCAGTCTGACAAACGAGAGCACCGAGCGTTGGGGGAAGTTGCCCTGACTTGTCTCAAAGCTGGAACAGGGCTGGCCTTCCTCCCAGGTCCTCTCTGCCCCCAACACCTACTTCCTGACACTCCATCAGCATCAGGCTCACAGGAGTGTCACAGCCCTTCCTGCCCACAGTGCCTGCCATGTGCTGGGGGGTCAGGAAACACTGATTGACTGACTGACTGACTGAATGAATGAACGCCCATCTCATGGACACAACAGAGCCTGAAGGCAAAGGTGCTGGGAGTGGAGTGTAGGGGCTCCAGCCTCTTCATTTTTTTTTTTTTTTTAAAGAGATAGGGTCTTGGCCGGGCACGGTGGCTCAGGCCTGTAATCCCACCACTTTGGGAGGCTGAGACAGGTAGATCACCTGACGTCAGGAGTTCAAGACCAGCCTGGACAACATGGTAAAACCCCATCTCCACTAAAAATACAAAAATTAGCTGGGCACAGTGGCGCGTGCCTGTAATCCCAGCTACTTGGGAGGCTGAGGCAGGAGAATCACTTGAGCCCAGGAGGTGGAGACTGCAGTGAGATGAGATGGTGCCACTGCACTCCAGCCTGTCGACAGAACAAGACTCTGTCTCAAAAAAAAAAAGGCAGGGTCTCACTCTGTCATCCAGGCTGGAGCACAGTGGCAGGATCCCAGCTCACTGCAGCCTTGACTTCCTGGACTAAAGGAGGTTCTCCTGCTTCAGCCTTCTGTGCAGCTGGCACTAGGGACAGGGTCTCATTTTGTTTCCCAGGCTGATCTTGAACTCCTACCTCAGCCTCCCAAAGTGCTGGGATTACAGCACTTTGGGCCTCCAGCCTCTTTATGAAGAACCTTTTCTTCAAAAAGAGGCTTGAGGCCCCAGGATGTAAACAACGGTCACCCCCGGGAAGTTCTTCCTTATGTCTATCATATGACTGTCACTTCACAAGGACACTCAGTCAACTTTGCCAAGGAAGAGGAGGGGAGCAGGACTTGAAGAAGTCACAGCTGTGGAAACCTCCAGAGCCCCTCCCTGCAAGGATCAAGCCTGGGCACTGTCTCCTGCAGAACACCTGTTTATTCCCATCCACAGCCCAGTCTCCCTAGGGCTGCTGCAGGAGGGGATCTGAGCTCTCATCAGCTCAGACCAGCCCAGAACAGGCACCCACAGCCTGTGTGGGGCAAGAGCCCCATGATGGGTGCCATTGCTTCATGATGGGTGCCATTGCTCTTCTTTTTTTTTGAGAGGGAATCTTCTTCTGTCTCTCAGGCTGGAGTGCAGTGACAAGATCTCGGCTCACTGCACCCTCCGCCTCCCAGGTTTAAGCAATTCTCTTGCCTCAGCCTCCTGAAGTAGCTGGGACTACAGGTGCACACCACCCCACCCAGCTAATTTTTGTATTTTTAGAGACGGGGTTTTGCCATGTTGGCGAGGCTGGTCTTGAACTCCTGACATCACGTAATCCACCCGCCTCGGCCTCCCAAAGTGCTGAGATTACAGGCTCGAGCCACCGCGCCCAGTCTGTCATTGCTCTTCTGATTAACAGCAACTCCCAAAGAGCGCTTACCATGCACTATGGAAGCCCCTCAGTGCGCTAACTCAAGGAATCTTCACACAGAACCCTCTGAGGTAGTGACTATTTTTTTTTTTGAGACCGAGTCTTGCTCTGTCGCCCAGGCTGGAGTGCAGTGGCATAATCTCAACTCACTGCAACCTCCGCCCCACTTCAAGCAATTCTCCTGCCTCAGCCTCTTGAGTAGCTAGGATTACAGGCACACACCACCACACCCGGCTAATTTTTGTATTTTTAGTACAGACAGGGTTTCTCTGTGTTGGCCAGGCTGGTCTCAAACTCCTGACATCAAGTAATCCACCCGCCTTGGACTCCCAGAGTGCTGGGATTACAGGCGTGAGCCACCGCACCCGCCGGTAGTGACTGTTATTATCCCTATTGTCAGCATGTGAATTCCTTGTCCAAGGTCATAGTGCTTGAAAGGGTTTGAGAAGCTGGAAATGACTGCATCTGAATGAGCATATTCCTCTTAGTTCCTCTCTACAGCCATTCCATGAAAAGTACAGATTAGGATTCCCATTTAAAATGAGGCCGAGAGAGGTGGATTAACAGGCACAAGGTCACACAGCTATGAGCTGCAAGACTGGACTTGAACCTGGCCTAAGGTCACAGCCCCAGGGCAATGTCACCAGCACAGTGTGGAGCGGAGGGGCTAGAGCCAAAGCCATTGGGACCTCTCATTTCCTGCGGAAGCCTTGGCTTCCTGCTGGTGACCTGGCAGCCGCTCAGGGCAGCTGCCTCCTTCTTAGCTGTGGTTCCTCGGTGGCAGGGAGGTCCTGTCTTCTGCCAGGATGGGGCGGGAGTGTGTGTGAACCATCTTCCCATCTTTGGAGGTGGATTCTAGGGGCTGTCTTTCCTCATTCTTTCCCCTCCCTCACTGGGGGTGCACTCTAGGCTGTGGGGCTGGGGGATGAGTGACAGACACTGAGATGAGAACTTTCTGGATGGGGGAGGGCGACTGGACCCATTCCCAGCAGGTGGGATTTAATTTATTTATTTTGAGATGGAGTTTTGCTCTTGTTGCCCAGGCTGGAGTGCAATGGTGCGATCTCGGCTCACCACAAGTCCATGTTGGTCAGGCTGGTTTCGAACTCCCAACCTCAGGTGATCTGCCTGCCTTGGCCTCCCAAAGTGCTGGGATTTGCCTGGCTACAGGTGGGATTTAACTTAGACCCTGGAGGACTGGGCATAGGCCATCTGGCCTGGGACGCGTCGCATGGAGGGTGTGGCCCTTGGCCCTGGGTGTGATGGGTTTTCTCAGGGGGCCTGAGGCAGGGGGTCAGGGGTGGCGCTGTGCCCCAGGACATCTACCCAGAAAATGGGGTCCCGGCTTCCCCAAGCCCATTCATTCATTCAGCCCAGAGGCGTAACTGCCCAGAGGCCCGAGGATGCAGCCGCCTTCCCCCACCTGGACAATCGTCACTCCGGATGGGATTCGATTATGTGGGCGTGGGGTAGCCTCCCCGCCCCCGCATGGCCCCAGGACCCTCTAGCACAAATGCCCGACTCCCAATGCCGCGGCTGCGGGGTGCAGGGGAGGGGAGGGGAAGGACCGGCTGTGCGCGGCGGCGCCATCCCCCACCCCCCCACCTCCCCAAGGCGTCTCTGGGAAGATACCCGGGCCAAGTCCCCGTCAAGGGGAGGGGATGGGCCCAGGATCCCCGCCCAGGGCCCGCTCTCTGGGCTAGAGACTCCGCGGTGGGGGGCGTCGCCCCGCAGGGGCAACGACGCCGGGCGGTTCGGGGACCGCGGCAGGCTCGGGGCCGACCCGGGCTCCGCACTCACCTGCGCTCATGCCGGCTCCTCGCGCTCATCGCCGGCCCCGGCGCTGCGGCCCTTGGCCTGGGCCCCGGCGTGCGCAAGGCCCTGGGCGGGGGCGCGGTCTGGGCGGCCCGGGGCGGGGGGCGCGGGGCTGGTGCGGGACGGGCGGGCGGGGCACCTGGCTGCTGGACTCGGCGCGGCTCCGACACTGCCGCAGTCCCTCCGTGCGCGCCGCAAGCCCCGCCCAGCCCTCTGCGGCCCTCGCCGCGCCCGCGCCGGGGATGCCGGGACTTGTAGTCCCCACCGGCTCCTCCGCATACGCCGGGGGCGGGGCGCTCGGAGGCAAGGGACAGCCCCGGACGCACCGACACAAGTCGCACGGAGTCAGCCCCCTTGCACGTCCCAGGGGTTAGGGACTGTGCATGCTGGTCCAGCTCTTCATCTCTTCTGGGTTGTGCGACCATGAGCAAGTCACTGACCCTCTTTGGCCCTCTTTTCCCAACCTGTAGCAGAGCAATGCCTGCTTCACCCAGAACTGCTACAAGGATCACACAAGAAAATGCATGTCAAGCATTTGAGACAGTGCCTGGCGCTGCTTGATGAATGCAAAGAAGGAAGACACACCTGCCCAGAGATTCACAGGGTCAGATGTGTTCCCCACCCCAGAGACCAAGGAGAGTTTCCCATGATGCACTAGAGGCCTTGAAATGCCAGAGAAGGCCGGGCGTGGTGGCTCACGCCTGTAATCCAAGCACTTTGGAGGCCAAGGCGGGTGGATCACCTGAGGTCGGGAGTTCAAGACCAGCCTGACCAACGTGGTGAAACCCCGTCTTTTAAAA
Source organism: Cacajao melanocephalus (assembly GCA_963573385.1). Lineage (NCBI taxonomy): Eukaryota > Metazoa > Chordata > Mammalia > Primates > Pitheciidae > Cacajao > Cacajao melanocephalus. The sequence goes on from CAUYLG010016194.1 coordinate 78,562, forward strand.
AAAAAAAAAAAAGAAAGAAAGAAATGCCAGAGAAAGAGAAGCCTCACAGCGTGACCTGAAGACAAACCTGCACAGGGCAGATTCATGGAGATCCCTGAAAGGCACCAGAGAAGTCATACCTACGTGAAGCATCTATCCTGCTACCCCACAGTGACCACCCCAGGCGGTCAGTCCCTGTCTCCAGGATCTCTGGGCCGAGAAGCTCCAAAGGGGAGCTTCCAGGGCAAACAAGGGAAGGTTCATGTTAGGGCCAAGGACAGACTTGGGCAGGACCATCGGTCATTTGTCCAGTATGAATTTATGGAGTGCCAGCACCGCTCTAGGAGCCAGGGACATGAGCGTGAACAAAACAGAGATGCCCCTGTCTCTGCTATCTACTGGGAAGTAGCGCCAGTCAAGCAAAGGAAAACTCCAGCCATACCCTACTGCGGAAGGGGCTGGAAGGAGACACAGCTGTGATGGTGGTGAGGTGGGGGGCAGGGGATAGACCCCAGAAGCGAAAGCAGCACCTGATTCATAGCAAGATCCCAGTGAACATATGGTACAGGAACACGCATTGGCAGGACTTGCTGGTGGATGGGCTGTGGGGGTGCAGGAATGTGTGGAATTCAAGATGTTCCCCAGGGTTTTGGCTGAGCAGCTGGGGACCAGCGGAGCCATTTACTCAGCTGGGGCAGGCTGCCTGCGCCAGCCGGTTGGGGGCCATTCCCATGGACCACCTGGGGCATGGGACTGGTTTCCTTGGGTCAGGTGACAAGAGTTGTTTCATCTTCGAGTGACATTTCCAGGGGAGGTCCCATGACCTCCCCCTGGGTTTAGCCCAATTCCTGGCAGGAACCCAGTCCCCAGGGCAGCAGGAAGGCTGGGTTTGGAAATGGCTGGCTCAGGTGGCCTTGGCAAGAGGTAGTATGGTACCGTGGCAAGGGGCTGGGTTCTGGCATCAGAAAGACATGGATGCATGCATGAGTTGCTTTCTAGCTGTGTGAGCTTTAAAAAGTCATTTTCCCTCTCTAAGCCTCTCCCTTCCGTCATATACAAAATGGAAGCCGTGGAGAGGATGAAATGAGATGGCAGGAACTTGGTAGAAGCCAGTTGCTTTCTTTAGATCCTGGCACTGGATTAGAGGCTTCATAAAAGCAGAGGGGGCCAGGCATGGTGGCTCATGCCTGTAACCCCAGCACTTTGGGAGGCTGAGGCGGGTGGATCACCTGAGGTCAGGAGTTCAAGACCAGCCTGGCCAATGTGGCAAAAACCCATCTCTACTAAAAATACAAAAATTAGCCAGTTCTGTTTATGTGCGCCTGTAATTGCAGCTACTCGGGAGGCTGAGGCAAGAGAATCGCTTGAACCCGGGAGGCAGAGATTGCAGTGAGCCAAGATCGTGCCACTGCACTCCAGGCTGGGCGACAGAGTGAGACTCCGTCTCTCAAAATAATAATAACAATTAAAAATAAATAAATAAAATTAAATAAAAGCAGAGGGCTTGGGGATTGCACGGGGGACTGCCTTGCAAGGGTGCCCCCTTCATTCTTTATATTGCTAAGGCTGCCTGGCCTTAAAGGGGTTCTAGTCCCTGAGCCAGATGGGAAGGAGCTGCACCTGCAGCTCGTGTCTTCTCCTTAATGAAGCAGGAGGCCAGAGGAAGCTTCCTTCCAAACCGCAGGGGATGTGGGAGGCCCTGCCATCTGCTCAGGGTTACCTTTGAGGAAATGGTTCCTGCTGTGTGGTCATCTAGGCGGTCTGCGAGCCAGACTCTCCCCCGGATAACCGTGTCTGAAGTTTCCAGTCCCACGTGGGCTAGAACCGATTGAATGGCTTTCCTTCAAGGCTGTGGCTGTCTTGGGAGCCCAGGCAGAGGGCATAATAGGCCTAGTCCCAGTGGCAAAAAGCTTGAGAAATCAGTAATTTGGGCCAGTTTATTCCAGAGCATTGCCTTAGTTTTCAATTTCTCTAGTTTCACTAGATTTTTGCAACAAAAGAGGATTTTCACCTAGTAACAAACCCTGTTGGTAGGATTACGGCTGTCTAGACACGAAGTAAAGTGGGGTTTCAACATTTTTTTTTTTTTGAGACAGGGTCTCTCTGCTGCCCAGGTTAGAGCGCAGTGGCATGATCTTAGCTCACTGCAGCCTCAACCTCCTGGGCTCAAGTAATCCTCCCACCTCAGCCTTCTGAATAGCTGGGACTACAGGTGAGCACTACAGATCCTGGCACTGGATTAGAGGCTTCATAAAACCAGAGCGGGCTGGGCATGGTGGCTCATGCCTGTAATCCCAGCACTTTGGGATTACACCATGCCCAGCTGATTTTTCTGTTTTTTTGTAGAGATAGGGCTTGCCATGTTACCCAGGCTGGTCTCGGACTCCTGGGTTTGAGAGATCCACCTCGGCCTCCCAGAGTGCTGGGATTACCGGAGTGAGCCACTGTGCCTGACTGAGTTTCAGCACTTCGTATGGTAGTTATCCAGGGGCCAGGAAGGGAAGGGCCCTTGAAGAGAATTTGAGGAATAGGAGTCCCTCCCTGCCCTGAGCCGTCAGTGTGACGGGAGAGATGAGAAATAAGCAATATTAGCCTTGCACGGAAAAACGATCCTCCCATCAGGGAGGCCTCTAGCTCTGGCCAGTCATGTCAGAAATATGCCAGTTGTCAACTCCAGAGGGCTGGGAAGGAATTACTCTTGCAGCCTCCCAGCATTCACTAGAGGGCCAAATCCATTCACTTGAGTTTATGGAGGATTTGCACTATTGAAGGCAAGATGCTTTCACATTTACTCTTATTTAGACTTCAACCACAATTCTGAGAGGGGAATGCTGCTAATTCCCATTTTACAGATAGGAAAATAGAGTCACAGATGTTCAACACGTCCAGAGCTAGGTAAGAAGAGATGTCTGGCTTCAGTCCTAAGAAACAGTATTTTTATTTTTATTTTGTGACGGAGTCTAGCTCTGTCACCCAAGCTGGAGTGCAGTGATGCGATCTTTACTCACTGCAACCTCCACCTCCTGGGTTCAAGCAATTCTCTTGCCTCAGCCTCCAGAGTAGCTGGGACTACAGGCATGAGTCACTGCACCCAGCCTATTTTTAATTTCTTTAGAGATAGGTTCTGGTTCTGTGACCCAGGCTGGAGTGCAGAGGCACTATCATACCTCAAGGCAGCCTCTAACTCCTGGGCTCAAGCAATCCTCCCGCCTCCCAAAGTGCTGGGATTATAGGCGTGAGCCACAGGGCTGGAAGTTTTTCTCGTAGCACAGAAGTAGCATAAACAAAAGATACTGTTCCCTACACAGGTCTGCAGTTTTCCTGGAAAAGCCTTTGTGACGGTTACAATTGAACATTTGCCTCCAATTCAATGAAAGATTAAGCAGTAAATTAAACTATCAGTTGATAACATATTCCAATTTAGCTTGAGTTCAACTGCGAGAGAGTGACCATCAGAATCAACCCAACCTCTGATGACGTTGGGTTGACTGAGTGGCAGCTCCCAAGCTACAATACACCCTGCCTCTTATCAGTAGCGGCGGACCGATCTTTACCATTCATGAGAAGCTGGGCATGCTGGCTCACACCTGTAATCTCAGCACTTTGGGAGGTCAGGATTGCTTAAGGACAGGAGTTAGAGATCAGCCTGCCCGACGAACATGGTGAAACCCCATCTCTACTAAAAATACAAAAATTAGCCGGGTGTGGTGAGTACGCCTGTAATCCCAGCTACTCTGGAGGTTAAGGCAGGAGAGTCGCTTGAACCCCGGAGGCAGAGGTTGCAGTGAGCCAAGATGGTGCCGCTGCATTCCAGCCTGGGTGACACAGCGAGACTCCAAAAGAAAAAAAAGTCATTCATAAGAAAAACCCATCTTTCCCTGCAGATCTGGATATTAGAAGCCAAGTCAAATTATCCGTGAATCCAAGGAATGTGACCTTTTCACAGGCTGACAGCCATTAGGTCTGAGCTGGGGAACAGAAACTATCCACAGACATGGCCTGCAGTTCGGATTCCACTCTTTCCTTCCTTCCTTCCTCCCTCCCTTCCTTTCTTGATCTCAGCTCACTGCAACCTCCGCCTCGCGGGTTCAAGTGATTCTCCTGCCTCAGCCTCCTGAGTAGCTGGGATTATAGGTGTGCACCACCATGCCCGGCTAATATTTTGTGTGTCTTTAGTAGAGACGGGGTTTCACCATGTTGGCCAGGCTGGTCTCGAGCTGGGATTACAGATGTGAGCCACTGCCCCTGGCCCCACTGTCTTTCAAGAAGCCAGCTCCACCCTAGAATCTTAGGCTTCAACGCTACAGGCCGTGTACCGTGTGTCCCACTGAGGTAGTCAAGAATTCTGAGATGCTGTAGTGAAGGGCAACTGGCCCTGTTCTCGACATTTCTGATGTTAGTTCCTTTTTCCTTTGTGACCTTGGCTCCCAAGTGGCAGGCAGGGGACAAATCTTGTTCATCCTTGTCCCCAGCACCTCACCTTCCATAATGCCTGAGATGAATGCTTGTTGAGTCAACCCTTTTTAAGCCAGAAAATGCTCATTAAGGCTCATTCTTGGTGAGTCAGACGTTTTCTCAGCTGCTTGCCTCTGGATGCATGAAGCCTTTGTTTTCCGGATGATCCAGAGGTTTCCAGCTACAGCTTAAAAAAGCAGCCTTGGGTGAAAAGGTGAATAGGGACCACCCAAATGTGCTGTAGCAGGGGTATGGTTAAGTAAGGGCACACTCATGCCACAGTGCTCTTAAGCAGCAATTCCAAAAAATTTTACATGCACACAGATTAAGGTAGGTCTTTAATTAGCACTGAAGTCCCTTCTACATTGTGAAGTAAAAATAGAAAGGTGCTAGTAGACAATAAGGTACCCTATTTTAAAAAAATCTTATTTAAAAAAATTTTTTATTTTATTTTTTAAGAGACGGGGTCTCACTATGTTGCCCAGGCTGGAGTGCAGTGGCTATTCACAGGCGGGATCCCACTACTGATCAGCACGGGAGTTTTGACCTGCTCCATTTCCAACCTGGGCCGGTTCACCCCTCCTTAGGCAACCTGGGGGTCCCCCACTCCTGGGAGGTCACCATATTGATGCCGAACTTAGTGCAGATACCTGATCGGTATAGCGCACTACAGCCCAGAACTCCTGGACTCAAGTGATCCGCCAGCTTCAGCCTCCCGAGTAGCTGGGACTACAGGCACGCGCCACTGCGCCCGGCAAAATCTTTTTATATATTTAAAAAAAAGAGACAGGGTCTCACTATGTAGGCCAGGTCGATCTTGAAGTCCTGGTCTCAAGCAATCCTCCCACCTTGGCCTCCCAAAGTGCTAGGATTACAGGTGTGAGCCACTGTGCCAGGCTTTTAAAATTTTTTTTTAAGGGATGGTGTCTCCAGGCTGGAGTGCAGTAGCTATCCACAGGTACAATCATGACAAACCATAGCCCCAACACCTTGGGCTCACATGATACTCCCAGCCCAGCCTCCTGAATAGCTGGGATTAGGGGCGCATGCCACAGATCCTGGCTCTGTGGTACCTTATTTTTGAAGGGGGAAAGTTTTATATATGCTGCATATTTGTAATAACATAGGGTGTGGAAGGAAATGTATAAGCTATCAACGGGGTGAATTTAGAGGAGCTTCCACTTTTACTTTCCCCTTACCCCCCCTTTTTTTTTTTTTGAGACAGAGTCTCGTTCTGTCACCCATGCTGGAGTGCAGTGGTGCGATCTTGGCTCACTGCAACCTCTGCCTGCCAAGTTCAAGGGATTCAAGCGATTCTTCTCCCTCAGCCTGCCAAGTAGCTGGGGCTACAGGCATGTATCACCACACTTGGCTAATTTTCGTATTTTCAGTAGAGACAGGGTTTCACCATATTGGCCAGGCTGGTCTTGAACTCCTGACCTCGTGATCTGCCTGCCTTGGCCTCCCAAAGTGCTGGGATTACAGGCGTGAGACACTGTGCCAAGCCCCCTTCCCCTTTTTTGCATTGCATTTGTGTGTGTGTGGAGACAGGGTCTTACTCTGTTGCTCAGACTGGAGTGTGGTGGTGCGATCTCTGCAACTTGTGCCTCCCAGGCTCAAGAGATTCTTCTGCCTCAGTCTCCCAAGTAGCTGGCATTACAGGTGTGCACTGCCTGGCTAATTTTTCTATTTTTAGTAGAGATGGGGTTTCACCACATTGGCTAGGCTGGTCTCGAACTCCTGACCTCAAATGGTCCACCCACCTTGGCCTCCCAAAGTGTTGGGATTACAGGCATGAGCCACCGCACCCGGTCTACACTGCTTTTTAAATGAGTGTTACTGCTGCGCAGTGAGCATCCCAGCCACGGCAGCAGTGCTACGAAGTTCATGTTTGCAGTGAGAGGCCCCTCAAGGTCATTTGTGGAACTACCTGGATTCACAGCTGATCAGGGTCATTGATCTGTGCTGGAGGAATCTCAAACCTGGCTTCACCAACTTTTCCAAAGACTTACCAAAATTTAGTTTTCAGGAATTCTGGTACTGAAAACTATAGAAACTGGGATGATATAGAACATTAACATTAACTGAGCATTCAGAGTAAGTGCCAGGCATTCTCCTACCAGATGAATGGAGTAGGCACAATTACGGATCCCATTTTACAGAGGGGCAACTGGAGCAGCAAATAGGCGAAGGAACTTGTCCAAGGTTGTCCAGCTGGTGAGCTGCAAAGCTGGGAACAAGCCCAGGCCCTGCCTGATGTCAGTTCCATGCCTCATCAATTCCTTCTAGCGAGGGTCCCCCCACCCCCGCTCAGCTCTGGGGCCCCGTCCATCCCTTCAAGAACAAGGACTCCTGGCACCTTCACATTCCCCTGCAGCAAGGAAAGGAACAGGCTTCATTTTTTTTTGTTAATAAAGTAGAATAACATTTATTTCTTAAAATTTTTATTATACATGCTGTATTCATGGGAAACCAAGATCTTTAAAGAACTCAAATTAGATATAAATTATGTTCAGCTCTGAGCTGGGTACAGGTCATACTTAGCATGGAAACAGTTAAGCTGAAGCTTTCTTCTCCTTATAGGTTGCCATCATTTTCTTGATTTCTGCAATAGCCTTCCCTGGATTCAGACCCTTGAAAACAGAGAAGAGAAAATGATAACTGAAACTGAATGGGAAAGCCCAAGATCTTGGCTGAAACTCCTTCCTCAGCTGGTTCAGTGTCAAAGCAAGGTGAATGCAAATCAAGTCCCTCAAAACCACAGGAGCTGGGCCAAGGACTCTCTTCTTCCGTCTACCTTTTTTGACGTTTAAAGATGGTCAGCTCCACCTGGTAAGAGCTCTGCCACGAATTCCTTCTGGTGTGACAGGCAAACAGGCCCAGAGCAGAGCTGCACTCTCTGACTGCTCAGACACCCAGGATAGTGTCTCTTCTAGGACTACAGGCCAATGCCAGAATCAGCCAGACATCTCGAAATATTTCACATCATCACTATTATTATTAAACCAGCAGCAGCAGAAATCAGCATATACCAGCTCTCAACGGTATGTGGAAGAAACGACCCTCTTCTATTAACCCTTTGTAAACACCATGATGAGTTCAATGGGCCAGTACCATTGGTATTAGCTGCAGTTTGCTCCTACGGCTGCTGACATCTGCTCTGCAGGAGGTATAATAATTAAACACACTGAATGCCAGCTTCATTGAAGTAGGAAGGGAGACAAGCAAGTACTTGGCAAAATGACACAAGGACTTATCTGACATTAGTGAAGGTTCCCCTCATTTTAGAAAGTAAGTCTAACCCCCTAAAAAAGTGTTGTGGAAAGAAGAAAAAAAGGAAAGAAAGAAAAGAGATCTTGAGAGAAGAAGAGAAAGATACTTTTTTTGTTTTTTTTGACAGGGTCTTGCTCTGTCACCCAGGCTGAACTGTGATCATAGTTCATTGTGGCCTGGAATTCCTGGCTCAAGTGATCCTCTGGCCTCAGCCTCCCAAGTACCTGGGACTACAGGTGCGTGCCACCACACCTGGCTAATTAAAAATTTTTTTTTTGTACAGATGGGATATCACTGTATTGTCAAAAAGGTTGGTCAAAAAGACACTCTTCAGGCCGGGTGCGGTGGCTCACGCCTGTAATCCCAGCACTTTGGGAGGCCGAGGTGGGCGGATCACGAGGTCAGGAGATCGAGACCATCCTGGCCAACATGGTGAAACCCTGTCTCTTAAAAAAAAAAGACATTCTTCATATACTGACGTGGGATAATCTCCAAAATACACTGGGTGAAAAAATACAGATGAGGGTGATATAAAAAAGGCAGAAAAGAACACATATGCATTTGTGTGCAGCATAAAATACTTCTGAAGTTCACACAAGCATCTGACAGCATCACTGCTTCCAGGGAGGTGGCTGGGTGGAGTGGGAGGAAGACTTTTCACTGTATATCCTTCTGAATCTGGAACCACCTGCGTGTTTCTGGTCCCCACAGGGTCGGTAAGGGTGTTTAGACTTAGAAGGTTGGTACACAGGAGCGTACCCAGTCTGTGCAGGAAGAAAGAACACTGGACTGGGAGGCAGACGGCCTAACTCTAGTCTTACCCTCCCACTGACCTGACAGCGACCTTGGGTGAGTAACTCCCCTCCCCACCTGGGGCTCAATTTTCCCATCTGTACAAGGGGGTTAAACTTGATGGTTTTCAAGTCCCTTCCAGTTTCATGATTAGCCTATGTCAATGTCTCAGTCCCAACTTCCAGCCCTGTTTTATAGAAGGGAGGGCAGGACACAGAGAAGCTGTTCTTGGCTGTCTCAGCTGTCGGCTGCACCCACCCGCTCCCACACAGGTTTGTGACCAGGAATGCACTTCAGTCACTCGCAGAGCTTCTGAAGAAATACACGAGCCAGGCCCCACCACTCAAGATGCTGTCTCTGTCTGTCTTAACAGGCCCAGTACTCATGTTTTTTTTTTTTTTTTTTTTTTTTTTTTTGAGCTGGAGTCTTACTCTGTCACCCAGGCTGGAGTGCAGTGGCATGATCTTGGTTCACTGCAACCTCCACCTCCTGGGTTCAAGTGATTCTCCTGCCTCAGCCTCCCAAGTAGCTGGGACTACAGCTGTGCACCACCACACCTGGCTAATTTTTTTTGGTATTTTTAGTAGAGATGGGGTTTCACCATGTTGGCCAGGCTGGTCTTGAATTCTTGACCTCGTGATCTACCCGCCTTGGCCTCCCAAAGTGCTAGGATTACTGGCATGAGCCACCGCGCCTGGCCTCATGTTTTTTAAAAAATAACAGAAGGTGACATTTATTGAGCGCTTACTATATGCCAGGCACTGCTCCAAGCACTTCTGTAGCATAGCTTGCCACAGAAGTCACAGTTCATTAGGGACAGGACCCAGATGGAAGCCCAGACAACAGGGAGCTAGAGCCTGTGGGCTCCCCAAGTGAGGCTGCTGGAAACACAGAGGATTTCCAGGCAAAAAATAAGTGAATTCTATAGCTTGTCTTTATGTTTTCAAATACATGGTGTAATCTTTTTTTACTGCTAACTGGCCATTCTACAGTTTTCCATCTTGCCGCCCGCTGACTCACTGCAACCTTTTTTTTTTTTTTTAAAAGAGATGGGGTCTCGCTATGTTGCCCAGGCTGGAGTGCAGTGGCTATTCACAGGCAGGATCCCACTATTGATCAGCATGGGAGTTTTGACCTGCTCCATTTCCAACCTGGGCTGGTTCACCCCTTCTTAGGGTGGTCCCGCGCTCCCGAGAGGTCACCATATTGATGCCAGACTTAGTGCAGACACCTGATTGGCATAGTGCACTATAGCCCCGAACTCCTGGACTCAAGCGATCCTCCAGCCTCAGCCTCCCAAGTAGCTGGGACTACAGGCACACGCCACTGTGCCCGGCAACTCACTGCAACTTTTTTTTTTTTTTTTTTTTTTTTAATGAAAGAAAGAAAGAGGAAGAGAAAGAGGGAGAGAGAACAGGAGTCTTGCTCTACTGCCCAGGCTGAAATGCAATCTAAAAATAGGTATTAAAGACCTCTTTTATGCCGATAATTGTGCTTAACAACGGAGACAGGAAGGAATACGGGAAGAAAATAACAAACAAACAGCCAACCAATATTTCATTTAAGTCTGTGAAATGCTATGCAATTGCTGAAGAGCGATTTACTTCCAATTGTGTGGTCACTTTTAGAATAGGTGTAATATGGTACTGAGAAAAATGTATGTT